>CAXHSM010001350.1:8501831-8723850 GCA_964019185.1 Maratus speculifer | reverse complement strand
GCGTTTTTTTTACGCCTCGAATGTGCGTGTAATAGCACTTTTAGGCATCATAATTAAAATTTTTGACATGAATCATATAAATGTTGGAATTCAATTTGGTGTTCATATTTTAATCTGATGTCCAAGATCCTTGAACCCATGTTTCAACATTGTCCATTATAAAGTTTTCACTGGAACAGTGGCCTGGGGTATTGCAGGTTTCCGGTCCTTGTTCTTTGTCAATGTTAGTATCCATAATTAAATCCGACTAAATTCACTATGCAACTAAAAGCAAAACTCTTTCACTAAAAATTCACTATGTAAATTCACTATGCAACTGAACTAAAACAATAAATATCTGTGCTATGTATCCGAGACAAGAAAAACCCCAAGTAGGTTTTCTGCTTTCTAAAGTTCCAAAACTTGTAGAGAAGGAAGTTCGACAATAGGAGAGAAAAGACAAAAATTTCCAGAAATTCTGCAAAAATTCCCGGAATTCCATGACCGATTGAACGGGAGAAAAGAAAATAACGGACTTACCTAAAATAAAGTCAACTGACCAGTTACCCTAGCAACAGAACTCAGCCACACCGGTTCCTATGTTTTTATAGTCTATCAATGTACTTGACTTGGCACACAACTTAACAGATAATAATGAAGACAAAGGGCGAGTGGGTGATGCGGGTCACGCAATTGTCGATGGATAAGCAAAGGATAAAATCGAAAATAAACGGCGAATTTCGAACAGACTGTAGAACGCTCTTTCCCCATCATAGTTTGTTTGCATGTTGAATTTGAACTGCAGTTGCTTCGTTGTTTAATGCTTACGTAAGAATTGTCGTGAGACCCCTCTCCCCCTTGTCAGAAAAAATAAGCAGACTCTGGACCCCTCCCCCTCCCACTTTAGTGCTTACGTAATACTTGAACGGTCCCAATGTGCTTTTCTCAAATACTATTCAATCTAGATTAATCGCCATAGTTTTCCTGCAAGGTTTAAAGCTACATCTCAAACCTCAAATTTTTTCATAATTTTAGTTTCAGTTGATTAGGAATTAGATGAGAGGGAATATACTTTTGCATTATATTTTCCACGATTTCTTTGAAAATAAAATACCTAAAATTAAAAGAAATATATTTTTGAGTTCATGAAAGCTTTCACAAGATAACCCACACAATTTACAAAGAAAATATTTTTTTTTCTTCAAGTAACTTAATTTGTCCCCTACCCTTCCTCCAAAATAAATTCTTAAATGTTTAATAATCTGTAAATATGTGAGTCAATAGTCTTTATTACTTCCCTCAATTTGAGCTTTTCACGTTTTATAGTTTATTTGTAAAATAGCGGTAACAGACGGACAGACAGACGTGGGAGTGATTTTATAATGGTTCCGTTTTCACTTATAAGTATGGAACCCTAAAAATAACAAAACATCTGAAGATTAATTGTATATGCAGGTTTATTAGCTGTATATTAAACAGCATGTACAAAAAAATAAAATTTCTATATCAAATACAAAAAAGTCCTGCGCATTTTGAAAACATTAAAATGAAGAAAATATGAACATGGAGAAAAAGTTGTTTAAAGTTTTCTTTTGTGTGGGGAATTGGGATAGTTATATTAACAAAGTTTACAATATCTCGCTAGGCATGGGTGAAAAAGGAAATGCCGAAATATTCATAATTTCTAATAATTAAAAAAAATCATCATTTTGACAAATTTTGAAATAAACTGTCCCTTTAAAAGAGAGTCATAATAGCTTAAAATATAAAAAAATTATCTTCCACCCAACAAAATTCAAGTCTTCTTCATCTTCTTTCGGTATGCTGTGATGCCTAAAAAACTAAAATGGGACTAACAAAAATGACGAATCCGCTGTAAAATTGACTATTAAATTACAAATTTATCTGAAACAAAAAGGAAAAAAGGGCATAGTTTTCAGTCCTTTCTTCATTTCGAAAGCACACCTGCAAGTCCATCTGCCGCCTTTTTTCCTCGTTGGGTATCTTGTGATGTAAATGTGTGCTGGTGAGGGATTAACCACAATGGCTTCGGTATATTAGAGAAAACAAATTACAAATGTATCTTAAACAAGCAAACAAAACAAAATCAGCATTTTTTTCATTTCGTTTTCAACTATTTTGGGAGGGGACTGTAACCTTGTTATCCCCTTTTACTTCTTTTGGGTATAATATGGTGTCACTGTGCACTAATAAGGAACTATAGACAAGAGAGCTGCTATTCTGTTGAATAAGAGGAGAAGAACAAATTTATCTCAAACAGAAAGAAAAAAGCACTACTTTTTCATCTCATTTTTGACAATTGTGGAGGAGGAGGTTTCAACTCCATTAACCTCTTTCACCTCTTTTCTTTCTTTGAATATAATGTGGTGTCACCATACACTGATATTGAATTAAAGAGAAGACAGTGACTAGTCTATTGAATGATAGGAGGAAGTATAAATTTATTTTTAAAGGAAAAAAATACGGACTTTTTATGTATATTTTTTGATTATTTTGGGAGGAGGAGCAGGCTGCAACTCCATTAGTCCCTTTCCATCTTGTTTGGGAATAATGTGGTGTCACTGGCTACTGATATGAAACTAAAGCGAAGAGGGTGTTTAGTATGTGTAATGATAGGGGGGGGAGGAAGGAATGCAAATTTATTCTAGACAGAAAGAAAAAAGTCAACACTATTTTTTCATTTCATTTTCGAGTATTTTGAGATGAGGAGGCTGTAATTCCATTAGTCCCCTCCCCATCTATCATTAAGCTATGATGTCAATCTGGAGTAATATGGGGTTAAAAAAATGGCTCTTTCGCTGTAAAATGTAAAAAAATGCAGATTTATCGAAAAAAAGTAGGAAAAAGACTTTTTTTTTCATTTCACTTTGGAATATTTTAGGGGTGGGGATGAGGTGTAATCCCATCAGTACAGTTTTTCTTCTTTGGCGTCAATGTAGATTAATATGTGATTAATGAGAATGACTTGTCCACTGTATGATAAAAAAATTACATTTTTTTTCCCTAAAACGTACGAAAAAGAATAATCAATTTTTTTCAAATCACTTTCAAAAATATCAGGGCGAGGGACTGTCCCTCCTTGCGTACGCCCATGTATATACATAGCGACGGGCGAAGAGAAAACTGTGCCCGGGGAAAGCTTCAGTTTGGCATCTCCCCCCTCTCCCTTTTAAATTTGTAACATGTATCACAAAATTTAATAGTGTAGAAACGCAAATAAATTCTACTGAATAAATATTTTACGTTTATTTTGAAACTTTAAAAAAGTTTAGTTTTAACAACTAAATCCTAAATAATATAAGTTAAGATTGCACTTACCAAAGAGGATCTAGAAAACAGATCTGGAAAAATGTATATAACAGCACAGTATGTCAGTTTGTAACTCTTTTTGTATTCTAAGATTGAAGCCACGTGCTATTTCGAGAATGTATATTTCTGACACAAAAAAATCCAGTATGAATATACATATCTTTCTACACAAACAACCGAAGTTGATAGTATAAATTTGGTGCCCCTTCAATTTCCATGCCTGGGGTGACCACACCCTTCGTCCCCCAGAGTAGTTCGAGTTGTACTCAGCTACTATCCCATATAGAAGAAAAACACACAATAGTAAAAAAAAAATGCATTATACCACTTTAATTGCTTTTTATACTATGCGTTAACATTGCAGCAACATTATAATGCAGTATCCAAGAATCGCCACTTTTTTTAAATTAAAAATATGCAAATCGTAGTAGCTATGGGGGCGCTATGGGCGGCTCAACCTGCCCCCCCTTTAAAATATTTTGAGCCCGCCTATGAAAAGATTCCAAGGTCACTTAATGAATTTTTGTTCAAAAATCTAATTTAGTTTTGAGACCCTTTCAAAGTTTTGCAAATTTACTAAATTGTAATAAAAGTAAGCGTTTCAACACTCCCTTATCTTTTTTGTACACATATGAAGCTAACATTATGTTTAATTTTGCACCAGTTATATACTCAAAATTTTCCTCATCATATAGTTTTATTAGCATAAAATAAAACTATGACAACAGTTTAATAAGAAACAAAGAACCTAAAATGTGAATATGAACTAATTTTTCTTTCAGAGTCAGAGAGAGAGAAAAATTACGAGACACTCCCCCCCCCCTCCATTACATTCTGTTGAGCCCCCGTTATTGTTTACTTCTAGTTACGGCCCTGTCTGTTGGTGAAGTGAACTTGGAGGTCTCTTGCACATCGCGGTCGACAGAAATTCCAGCCAGATAAAAGAACGCCAGCTACAGTTGCAAAAAACCCAGTTTTTGAGGGACAAGAATAAATCCGGGAGTTTCTGGGAATAAACCCGGAGTTTTGGGGAATATTGGAAATTTTGAAGTTTACATTTATAAATAAATCTGTCATTTCCCTTTTTAACTTATTAATATTTGAATCTATTTAGTTTTCACTTAAACTCTACTGGTTTTGTTTACGTTTCTTATTGTAAATATTTTTATGCACTCAATCAGTGAGTTTCATAATACACAAATAGCCGTAATGACAGATTTATTATATTTGATGCTTTTTCTTTTCAATATAAAATTAGACAGAATCTGGACGGAAACAGAGAAAAGCAGAGAAAACGTGCTCTGATGTTGATTATCTTCGCTTGTCTCGCTCAGAAGAGTTGAGTTGTTCTTGCAATTACAGTTAAGAATAAAACAACTGAAATCATTACAAAAATATTAAATAATAAATTAAATATTTCAATGTTTAAAACATTCTAAAAACTCCCGGAATTTTTCAAAAATTTCCTGCCCAAAAAACCCGGTTTTTTCCAGCCTTTGCAACTCTAACGCTAGCTTGCACACATTTCAGAAACTAGTAATCGAAAACACAGAAGATGTCACGTGAGCTAGAAAAAATAATAATGAGAGGACTAATTTAATATGTAAATCCTGTGGAGTTGCGCTACATCTTGGCGATTGCTTTGCTTCCTTTTATTAAAAATATAAATACTAAGTATCCAACAATTTATAAATAAATAAACATATAATACAGAAAAGTCTTGTATTTATTTACATATGACTATTGATCGCAGAGTCGAGCAAATACAGGGAAAGGATTGCGCACTTATAGGAGTTGACCATAACATTAGTAAACTTGACGATTTATTGTCTTCCAAGAAATTGAAAAACCGTCGGCGATAAGCGAAGTAATTAATATAAGTCAGTTCTACCGACCGAACATGAAAGAACATAGATTAAGTGTGTGGTCGGCTTAGTGTTAGTAGTGAACTGCTTAGACATTTTTAAATTTTCTAACTTCTGAAATTTAATTCAGAAATGAAATATATACGATTACTAAAAACAAACATTGACAAATAGCTATCCGAAAGTGGCAATGTGTATAGTTATTTACATAACCATTTGCCAATGATTTTATTTTTGTTCTACAAGTATATCTTAGTTTACTAAATATATTCAGCTAGAGCATGCATAATTCAATTAAAAACCCTTTTGTGGTAAGCATTTTTTACAAAATTTTTAATCTTTTCTCACCGATTTTTCAAAACAGAAAATTTTGCCTAACTTAATCCTTAAAATGCGCCGATTAAAAAGGGCAAAATCATCAAGAAAAAAATAAGCGGTATCTAGGATTCTAAGCATTTCCTGTGGCACATACAGACAATCATTTTCAACCACATGACTTTGTACCCACCAGGTTTTCATTAACTAACCAAAATCGCTGATTTTTAGCTTATATTATCGTTTACCCAATCAAAGTGGAGAAAAAGCAGAAATACTGGCGGGTAAGCAAAGTTTGTTAAATTAGTTGCTCAAGTGTGACGTCAGTTGAAACTAATCCATACACGACACTCGTCGCTAAGGGGTTAAGCTGTTCACATCTATGCACAACAAGCTATTTTGTGTAACCAATAGAATTTATAAACATACTTTACTCAGCAAAAATTTACTTAACCCTTTGCGGTGTAGAGCAAATTCATTGCTTAAGTATTGAAATTAATGACAGACACCGGAATTTGAAAACAACTTTATTTGTAAATAAGAAAAAGCTATATTTTAAGCATTCAATAAACCAAAAATTTTTTAACCAAAATTCGGTTGCCAATCAACACGTTTCGGAATTAAAATAAAGTTCTTTCATAGATATACCACCGCGCTTCAAAAGGTTAAAAAACACACACAAGACAAGTCATGACCAAAATGAGACTTTCAGAAAATATAACTCTGTATTTATAGTTAAATGACCTACTGGTGATTCGAGCGCTCAAATACACTATGTGATGGAGAAAGGATACAACTTCTCGCTCCAAGCAAATTCCATGCAAGCACATTGAATTATATGTAATTTTGATTTAGAATAATTAATTTTTTATTTCAGATTTCATGTGACACTCGTGTTCTGCATTGCATGCCAAAGTAAATAATTATCCAAATTTGAATATCTAAAACTTTCGAATTCATTTTCAATAAAGAATTATTTCAATAGCATTTTTGCGTTAGTAAAAGGGGCAATTTTCCAGTAACGACGGTGCAATTAGCAAGCCTCTATTATAGGCCGTTTAAGGGGAACTCCTTACTTACTTGAGAACATCCGCTTCCTAATGTTAATCCTATGGGTAGGTTGGTGTCGAATTTCTCTTTTAAATTTGAGTCTTTATTTATTTATTATTATTTTTTTTTTGCATAGAATAGTTGAAGTTGATCTTAAATATGGCTATTTTATATTTTTTTGATTACGATTGCAGTTTTTTTTAAATATAGGTAGTTTTAAGTTTCCATGCTGGTTCTGAAAGTGAAAGTATCTTTATTGAAAAACTATATAATTATGTGAAACATCAGAAGTTTAAACTATTTTGCAATTATTCATTCAAAATTTCCAAACCAGATCCATAAGTGGTTAGTTAAAACACTTGCCGATTATCTGCTTAAATTTTATTTTTTACTAAATCATGTATTAGTGGATCCTCCAAAAAATCAAAACTCAGAATCAAAATCTTGAAAATCGAAAATTTTGTTTAAAATACTTCGATTTTTACATGAGTACATACGGTAATTTCCTTCAAACAGTGAGTGACCCACCCTCCCTTCCCCCTAGACGAGAAATGGAGCTTAAAAATTGTTTCTTGGAAGAGAAAGTGTAAACTCTAGCAGTGGATCTACTGCTTGGGAAAAGAAAAGAAGAGTTTTCTTAATTTTTTTCATTTATTTTTTAAAATAAAGGTGTGTAATTTGGGACCAGTTGCAGTTTTCTCAGAGTGGGGAAAATCTATTTTTGTGGCATTTAAACAAGAGAGGGGGAAAAAAGTTATTGGTTTTGAGGATCATTAAAATTTTCAATTTAATGGTCCGTTTAAAATTTTTATGTGGTCTCAGAGCAGCGGATCATCAAAGACGCTGGTATGACTAGTGTTCATAAATAATAAATACTTTGCACACTCTATTCCTCAGAAAACATGTTTCAAGGAGCCTCAGAAATTCATGCTTTTGATAAATCCTTGAAATGGTGTTAAATAATCCGTAAAGGATTTTACTTACAGAACATAGCGTAAAATGGAATTATTGAATGGACTATAAATACAACAAAATTCATTTTCAATGTGGGATAGTAATCATTCAATCTGATTATTTCTAGAGAATTAGATAAAGGTCAGGTGGAAGAAAATTAAGTAGAAGTATCTGACAGATTTCAAATATGTTGAAAAGTATTAAAAGGAGATTGAATTGGAAAAAAAAAACGAAAAAATCAAATGCTTTTTACCAACATTTATTGACATTTAAAAACTACATCAGATATTTATTCTCTTATGAAAAAACATTCAGAATTCCGAAGATCTTGAAACTAAGTAATCTCTTAACTACAGGTATTAGTAATGACATTATAATAAAATTAGGATATTTTCTATTTATAGATTTCTAATGAGAACAGCAGGATTTTTAAACACTTTTTAGCAACTTTTATTTTAATATTCAAACTTCATCATAACTTTTTAAAATAAATATCAGTGTATCAAATATATTTGATTACATCTTATTTTTAACATCATAGGGAATTCAGGGCAGTACCCCTTTACGAACTGTATCTTCAAAAAAACCTCGTCAGCCCTGATGTCCTCAGGGTTCGATACTAAAGAACATCCTTTAAAATAATTTAAATGCTTCGAGAACTGTTAAAATTACTTTTAGATATTTTTAATGAATGTGTGCAAATAATAAGCATCAATATATAGAATTATACATTTTTGGAGATGTTTTGATATTAGTAGGTTATCCCGTCGACCAAAAAATTATCGCAAAACTATAAGATTAAATGCTAATAATGGATTATCGTGAATGTCACATTCAATGACAGTAAATACGATAGATGTGTTTAAAATGTCATTAAGTGATTTTTATTTCGACTTTTTATTAATATTTTTATTAATATTCTACTCATTATTTGTTTTTTAGTTATTTAAAATAAATATTATGCCACTATGTATAATTTGGCTATTAGTTTGGCTGTTTGGCTATTTGTATAATTTGGCGAAATTTGTCGACGGCATAACAGAGTAGTACCGATGTTTTATACAAATTTCAAGCTGATATTTGTGATCCCATGTAATATTTGTCTCAGGACCAAGCAGGTTAAAGGTTTATAAGACAAACACTTTTAAATTCAAAAAATTTAACTGTGAAAAATGCCCCACCAGTGGCCGAGAGGGTCTGACCTCTCAACTGGTAGACGGCAGGTGCTGGGTTCGAACCCAATTGCGGCCGTCGGCCTAACCGTTCGGAGTTTTCGTGGTTTTCTTCGAACCTTGAGTAAATACGGGTTAGGTTCCCTTAGAAAGACCCCCACGAAGGGCATCCCTCCCCCTGAGCCTATATCCCTAGCGCAGATAATCGGCCGTCACAAAATACACATACACACCGTGAAAAATTACTTGTAACAAATCTTTTGACTAAAACATTCTCAATAGCTAACATGCTCAATTTTACAGATTTATAAATCCATGTTATGAAAAAAAATTTGCCTGGGAAGCCTAAAAATTTGGCTGACAAGAAATAATGGTACTACTCTGTTATCCCATCGACCGATTTCGCCAAATTATACAAATCACCAAACTAATAGCCAAATTATACATATTGACGTAAATTTTATTTTAAATAATAAAAAAAATAATTAGTAGAATATTAATAAAAATACAAATAAAAAGTTGAAAAAAAATCACTTAATGACGTTTCAAACACGTGTATCGTATTTAATATAATTGAATTGACATTCACGATCATCCGTTATTGGCATTTAATCTTGCAATTTGGCGATAGTATTTTGGTTGACGGCATAACAGAGTAGAACCGAAATAATTATAAGCTCCTGATTTGCTTATAAAAATTGGCAAAATTTTTGTTGGCAGATGTTTTATTTTAGTTTCCATAATATTTGGTATAAAATACTATTTTAATAGCAGAGTATGACAAAATTCTTAAATAAAAGAACGATACAAATTAGTTAATAACAATTTGAAAATTATTGGAGCGAAAATTAACAGATTGCTATTATGATGTTTTTTGTGTGTATTTCTCATAACTTTCATAAATACATGAACAGATGGTTTCTTAAAACACTCTATTAAGAGATGTTACTGTTGCATAACTAACCCAAAAAATTTCTCGTTAGTATGTATTAAAAGATGTACGTTTAACATACATTTCAGAGAGAGTCTTTTGGGGCATATCTTTAACACAACAACTTTCTCACCAATATGAATAATCAAATGACTGCTTAAACGAAACTCCCAACACAATTTCTTGTTGCATATCTCAAAAAACAAAAGTTTTTACCAATATCATTTAACACATGTTTGCTTAAATTACTCTTATGAAAGCATTTCTTGTTGCCTATCGACACAGAAATCTGTTTCCCTAGTATGAATTAAGAGGTGCTTGCTTAAATAAGACTTCTGAGAAAATTTCTTGTTGCATGTGTCACAAACAAAAGGTTTCTCACCAGTATGAATTAACAGATGCTTGCTTAAATAAGACTTATGAGAAAATTTTTTGTTGCATGTGTCACAAACAAAAGGTTTCACACCAGTATGAATTAACAGATGCTTGCTTAAACTATCCTTTAAAGGAAATTTCTTGTCGCATATTTTACACACAAAAGGTTTCTCACCAGTATGAATTAAGATGTGCCTGCTTAAATTCCTCTTCTCAGAAAATTTCTTGTTGCATGTGTCACAAACAAAAGGTTTCTCACCTGTATGAATTAACAGATGCTTGCTTAAACTTTTTTTATCAGAAAATTTTTTGTTGCATATTTCACACACAAAAGGTCTCTCACCAGTATGAACTAAGAGGTGTGTGGTTAAACTACTCTTTTGAGAAAATTTCTTGTTGCATACCTCACAAACATAAGGTCTCTCGCCTGTATGAATTAACAGATGTCTGCTTAAATGAGACTTCTGAGAAAATTTCTTGTTGCATATCTCACAAACAAAAGATTTCTCAGCAGTATGAATCAACAGATGTCTGCTTAAATGAGACCAATAAGAGAATTTCATGTTGCATGTCTCACAAATAAAAGGTTTCTCAGCAGTATGAATTAACAGGTGTGTGCTTAAATTACTCTTGTGTGAGAATTTTTTGTTGCATATATCACACTCAAAAGGTTTCACACCACTATGAATTAAGAGGTGTCTGTTTAATTTATTTTTTGTTGAAAATTCTTTGCTGCATACAGTACAAATAAACAGTTCTCGTTGCTGTGAGTCAGAGCCTACTTTTCGAAAAATCTCTTGTGAAGAAATATTTTTCTGCATATTTTTCTCTAGCATTGTTATATGTGATGTGCATCTACAATCATGGCTTTTTGCATCTGCAATAAATAAAAGTAATACAAACTATCACTTTTTTAAGATTCATGAAAAAAATTACAAAAAACTTATTATGAAATATTAAATTAACAAAGAAAACTGAACTGAAATAGACTCTCAAATACCTGGCGCTCGTAGAACTAACGATGTGCCAGATTAATTTTCAAACTGCAGAAAGATTTAAACTATAATAAACTTTAGAATATATAAAATAAATAATTGCCACCAAAAAAATAAAAATTTCATGATATAAAAAATTAGAAATAACTTTTATAAATGAAGAGTAAATCAAGTATTTAGAATCTAAACAGTTATAAATAGAAGTATTTTTAAAACATTTATAAATAAAATATAAAGCAAACTTATGGAGAAAATTTTATTATTTCATTTCGCCTATAAGAACATAAATACATTGTTTAAGTAATGAAGATAAAAAAATTTATTTTTATGACATTTCGGCATGATAAATTATAATAATTAGATGCATTTAGAGGAAATTGCTTCAGATTTAAGTTTTTTCAAAATAACATAAATGAATATTGCAAAAAAACATTTTGCATGATTAATGCATTTTACATTGTATTGCAATAATTTAACGATTTATTAGCATTTTAACCACGTTTAAAGTCGCATATAATAGATCATAAGTAAAACAAAATGCATTTTCTTTATGTTTTAATTTACAGCTTTGGAATGCACTTGCAGATCTGTCTTTGCAAATTGGACTATAAAATGTGTGAAAAGAATCATTAAAGATAATAAAACTAGAGCATCCTATAATACAATCTGTAGAGAGTAGAGTAATAAATGCAAAACGTCATGGGAAATTAGAAACAGGGAAATGGGAAAACAGATGGGAATTAAAAGAAAGAAATATTTTATTCAGAAACAAATCAATTAAACAAACGATTAGTATGTTAAATAAAATTATCGAAAGAATAAAATTTAACATTAATGATGTTGCAGTTATTTATGTATAGACGACGCATAAAAATACCTTTTTAAGAGAAAGATTGTAGAATTTTATATGAAAGTGCAGAAACGGGTTTGTTGTAAATAATATTGACTTTATATATGGGGTAATAGTGCTTCAAACTGCATTATATACCTAGTAATTTAAGACACTGTAATAATACAATACGTGGTGGACTCGAATATCTTATGTTAAAATTTCCTTATACCACGAACTCATTAGTAAAATCGTGACATTTTCATAGCTAAATCGTTTCAGAACAAACACTACCCTTACGCACATTATATTATTTAATTAAAGTGGATATGAAAAAGAAAATAACTCTAATTTATCAGTTTATAATTTCTTATTGGATTACTGTTAACATTTCTTTCATAAATAAAAAATGTTTGTATTGTACAGAGCACCGGAAGGAAGAGATAGGAAAAATATGAAAGATTTTTTGGCTTTAAAATGTTGCAAGTTTTACTTTAAACTAATTTTAGTCAGGTTCTAAGAAGCTAAAATGCAACGAACCCGACAAGAGATTTTTCTTCCATACTGAATTTGAATGAGAACCAAATTAGTAAGCCATAGCCAAGTCCGTATCATCTATGATTATTGTTTCGGTCACCAAATTTGGCGATACGTCGCCAAGTGTCACCATGCTTGGCGAAAATTTGAAGTTAACAGATATTAATAATATTTAAGCATTGCACGACAGTACATGGTGCAAATGGCTGCCACTTTCAAGCAAGATGGCGGAAGAAGCTGGCCAATGAATTCGTTTGAGACAGTGGTATATACTATACATACAATCAATCCCATACAAATCAATATATAAATACGAGAGTTACAACATGACGAAATTTAGATTATTTCAAAATGTCAGCAACTCTAGAAATTCTAACTGCTATATCTTAGTTATTTTTTAAGATAAAGACAAAACCAAATACGCTTTGGAATTTTTGTATTAATGTAAAACTCTCAAAAAAAAATCAGTTTGTAATTTATTTTTCCACTTTTTAAATAAAAAAATTCAAACGGCCGACATTTTGAAACAAAATGGCGAATGATGTTGGCCAATGAACTTGGTCGAGAATTGGTATGTATTTTAGAAACAATTAATCTCATCCAAATTGGTTGATAAATACAAGAGTTATCACATGACATACATTAGATATATATGTATTATATAATGTCAATATTAAGTTAGAAAAAGGTTTTGGAGACTAAGGGTCATGATTGGTGAAAATATGCTAATTTTTTTTAGGATTGCTTTCTATTGGATGGCTGCAGCAACTACCTTTTTGCTTTTTGTAATGAAAGCTACCTAAAATATTAAATATCATCCAACTTAAATTCATTTGTGAATGAAATTATACTTTACAAATCAATTAATTAAATTTAGTGTAACCAGCAATAATACCTTACTACTGATGTCCATTACACTTAAAATAAAACACGAACATGGAATTGAATGACATTAACTGAAGATTTAGTAAGATTTAACAGAAATCGATAAAGTAATGGATAAGAGATATCGAAACAAAGTTTGTTTTTTAATTTATTTTAAGTAAACACTTTTTCTAATTTACTTTCATGCCTTCTATCAATACTCACAATTTGAAACGTACCTAAATTTTGACAAAAGAATTTTTTCTTAGAAGGGAATTATTATATTAATTTATAATAAACCTAAATAATTAGTTGCAAAAAAAATAATAAATAAAATAAAATAAAAATAAAAAAATTATATTTGTGGATGTAAGAATAGTCTTAAAAGAATTGAATTTTTAGCTAAAGTTACCAAAATACTATTTTCAAAAGCTTGAACTGTTTTAATTATTAACAAATTAAACGTTATTTGCACGTAAATGTAGAAACACATAATAAAAAACTCTAACCTAATTATGAATTGAGCCTCTAATGCTTGATATTAAAAAATGAAAAATAATTATTTTACTTTGACACAATCATAATTTCTTCCCCGTGAAATCAGAATCTAATGTCCTTTCATTATCTCAAAATTTACATATATTATTTACTCTAATAATCGTATTTACCATTTAAAAACTATTTAAATGAGCAATTGTTTATTAATCAATAAAACCTATTACATCTCTGATAATGGAAGAAATCCAGTTGCTAATATTTTAAAGAAATTTCATAAAAATTTGCTCTACAATTTTTGTTTGTGACACGACGATATCTTTTCACTAGTACATTTTATTTTTAGAGATCTAATGTAAAATGGCGTTTTTCTTTTAGTCAACAAGCATTAACTTAAGATTTGTGAAATCAATTACAGATGTATTATGTAGAAAATTTGTTTTATAAATTTCTCATTTCTTGATACCTGATACTGAGTCCTATACATTTTTTTTAAGCTTTATGTATGTGCATAAAAAATTGTTTCCGGTTTCAATTTAGTTTATTTTTACTATTGTTTTAAGTGAAAATAAAACACTTTTAATATAATGTTTGATCAAAAATTTTCATCTTAAGTATAATTTGATTTAGTTTCTAATTCATATTATGCTTGAAATATTTATTATCAGCAGTTCACTATTTTGAAACTATCGCAAAATTTATGAACCCTGGTAAGGAACACAGATTCGGAGGAAATAAACAATATGGATCAGCTATAGATGGAAAATAATGGAGAAATTAAAATCTCATTGGAAGCATGATATTTTCAAAGATGAGACAAACTTAATGGCAGACATCATCTAGCTGCTTTCTTTTTATATTTTGATTATTTATCTTGTTTACAGTTAGAAAATAAATCATCAAAACAAAAATAAATCATACAACTTTTACTTTTATTTCCCTAAAGTAAGAAGGTCTTTTAAAAATATACAATTTCCTAACCAATTCCTATCCAATAAAAATTTTCATGTTAAGTGCAATATGCTTTAATTTCTAATTCATATTATGCGTCAAATATTTACTATCAGCAGCAAGTTAACTTTTTTGAAAATATCATAATATATATATAAGTATAGTGATATTTATGAAAATTTATGATATTTTACTTATAGTGTATGTTAATTATTTATAGGGTATTCTACTCCAAGAAAAAATAATAATTTTATTTATGTAAATTAAAGTATCTCTTTTAAATATTAAGTTAATTTAGTTTTTGAATATATTTAAATTCTAAAATAATAAAGTATTCAGCTTGATAATTACTATTTGGCTAGCAGAATATTTGGTTTATCTGTGTGTAGAATATTTAAAATTACTTAAATGTCAGAAAAAATGTAAATTGCGAAAAATAAAATTTTGCATCATCATACGATCAAATTACAAGTACTAGAATTTTCAGTAGCTGTATAACTAAAGAAACATATCTAACTATTAATTTATTTTAGTAAAGAGGATAAATCACTAAATTCATTTATAAGAATATATCCACTGTTATAATCTGAGTTTGACCATCTTGTCCATTTTATTACAGACGCCAACACAATGAATGAATCATGAATGCAGAAATCATTCATTGTAAATAATTCAATATATAAATCTATTACACATGCTTTCTGTTTAAAAATTAAATGTAATCAATTTGATTTTTGAAAATCAGAAAAATTTTGTTTGGATTCCTTGCTATAGCATGTTTAATGACTGTATTTAACAAGTATTATGACCAGGAATTTAAAAAAAAATGTTTTAGTTTATTCATTGCAATAGTTAAATTGTTAATAGAGATGCCAACCCAACGAATGAATCAGAAAAGAAGAATTCATTCTTGAATAAATACAAGCATATATAAATAGAAACAGAAAAATTTTAACTAACAAAATAAAACATTTATTTATAAATAGAAACAGAAAAATTTTAACTAACAAAATAAAACATTTATTTATATAAAAGGAAGAATGGTAAGCATTAATAAAAATTTGCTAATCTAGCACTTAAGTGTGCACTCGGGTATAAAATTTATGCAATTTAATTTTGGAAAACACAGGGAAATTTAACATAAATATTTTTGCTAAATTTGTTTCCGTTAATGGTTGTCTTATAACTAGTATTAAACAATGGATTATAAAAGGTACTAGTATTAAGGCTCTTGTAATCATAATCCATAACCAGCATTATTGCTATTGCAGGAATTTAATTAATCACGACAATTAATTTTAAATATTTATTCACTAGAAAACTGATATAATTGAAAAAAAAAATATATATACCAAATTTAACTTTATTTGTTTAATTGTTAATGACGATTTTCATTGTTTAAATTACAATGTGGAGTGCGGATGATAGATGATTGCAGATTGATACATTGGCAGATTTTATAGAGTTGATTGTACATTATAAAGTTATAAACTAAACAAACATTAAAATGAAATTTTAAAAAAATCAATGTTTCAGTCATCATTTATGACTATCATCAGAAAGGAGTTTTAGATTGAATTTAAAAAAATCGGCTTTCCTCATTTTAATAGCATTGCGATTTTTATTTTCCCATTAATATTGTATATATGAAAAGTAATTAGCTTATTGCAATCCATAAATTATAAAATTGGCTCAAACATTATCTATCAATTGAGAACCAACAATATTAAAACCATATAAATAAACAAGCATTTATGTAATTGATAAGAGGATAATAAAAGTTGCAGAATCACACACACACACACACACGACATTTAAGGGAGACCCGTACCCCATTTTCGGCCAAAAATCATCAAAAGTTCATTATTTTTTTTATCTCAGAAAACGATAAAATACATATTTGCGAATATCCATGCAAAATTTCAGAACTCGGGGACACTTGGAACAGGTAGAAAATGAGCTTTTTTAATTGTACTCACTATAGAGTTTAAAGGACTAGCGGCCATTTAAAATGTGTTTTCCTGAAAATGACTTTTTTCATATTTTGCCTAAGTTCAAAGTACTAAGGCTCAGTGGTAAAATGATTTAGAAACAAAGTGTTTATGTTTTTAGAATCTTAAAAAAATTTGCAACAAAAGTAAGGAGAGATATTTTTTTAAACTATTTCTGAAAATTTTACATAAATTGTAAACATGAAAATTATAACGAATTTAAGGAAATTTATACCATGCATATTTTTATATATTTTTTTAGCCGATTAAAATAGAAAATTAAAAATATCTCTCCTTAGTTCTTTTCTATATACTATAACACTATTTAAGAAATTTTAGTAATACCAAAATATTGAAAATTGAATGAGGAGTAGTAATTTTAAAAAGTGTATTTTTCGACAAAAAAATATCATAAAAATTCCCATAAAAACATACTTTTTAATAAAAAATGAATTTTTTTGCTAATTATTCCTTACAAAAAGATTCTTAAGTAGTACACCAAAATCCATTACTTTAAAATCAATAATAAAAATTTTGGGTTTTTTTCTTACGGGTCTCCCTTAAGTATTTTTTGTCACAGTAACTACTGAAGCAATTTGAATATTTTTTATAACATATTTTTAGAACTTATTCACCTTTTACAATAACAGATTAAATAAGTCAATTTTTTGGGTTTTAAATTAAGTGGTAACAATTGTATAATCTGAATTTAAAAATTTACTGATGTCACAATAGAGCTAAATTACTGTAATTTCCAGTGTATAATTCCTGGATAAAATAATTTTTTTTTGGACCCAGAAATCTCATTTATTGACAGAAGACAAATATTTATGGTGATCTTTTAAGCTACATTTCATTTTTAAAAAATTCAGGGTCAAAAAATGATTGTTTGATCTGCGGATTATACACCAGAAACTATTGTATAAATTTCAAAAAAAAAAAATAATAATAAATAAATAAAAATGAAAAATGCTATACTAGTTTTGAAAAACAACAACAAATAAATAATAATAATAATAAACTATTTTTTTCCCTATTAGTTTTACCAAAAAATAATTGCTTTTCTATAAGAATGAAAGAATCGAAATATAGCAAATTATTTAATAAAAGAAGATGAATTGAAACCAATTTAATAGTTCCCTAGAAAAGGTATATACCTACCTTTGTCACAGCCATGTGACTTTGCAACTGTTGTTACCATCTTAAACATGTATGAAGAATAATAATAAGCAATTCAAAAATAATTAAGCATGCAATAAACAATCTGTGAAACTCCATAAAATGTAAAAATACCAATGAAAATATGTCGAAGTTTGGATATCTTCTGGGATGAACATAAACAGCTTAAATCATGGTGCTTAAATGACTTTTTCTTGATAAACCATGGAAATAGTCTGTCGAGAAACACATATTTCTACAAACATGTACAAAAAAAGAAAAATGAATTAATAATATTAAAAAGTGAAAAATCTTTAAAAAAGATACTACTTGGTTATCCTGTTGACCAATTTCTCCAAATTATACAGATCACCAAACTAAAAATCAAATTATACATGTTGACATAAATTTTACTTTAAATAATGAAAAAACAAACTATTAATAGAAAATGAAACTACAAATAAAAAGTCGAAATAAAAATCACTTAATGACATTTTAAACATATGTATCATATTTAATGTCATTGAATGTAACATTCACGATAATCCATTATTGGCAGTTAATCTTATAGTATGGTGATAGTCTTTTGGTTGATGTAGTACACCAAGTAGTACAAAAAAAAATATATATATATATTTAAAATGAGTGAAAATTCAACAGTATTAATACAGTGAAACCTCCAAATAAGGGACACCTCTATTTAAGGGATAAAACACATGGTCCCAGTCCTTTCGTATAGGACTTGTAATGTATTTACCTCTGAATAAGGGACACTTGAAAATGAGCAAGCCAGAACCAGATAACATTAAAAGGTGAAGTTTAAATATATTCGAAATGTACAAATTATTTTTATCGGACCGCAAAATGGATAGAAAATTGATTAATTAAAATTTTTAATTGATAATTAAATTATTAAATGATTTGTAGAGTTGTTGATTTGTTTGCAAACTGTATACATTTTTACACAAACTGTATACATGCAAAAAGTATAAAAACATTCAAAAGAGTTAAAGTAATTTGTACATTTCGAATACATTTAAAGTTCACCTTTTAATGTTTTGTTATTTTTATATTCTTCAGAATGTAAATAAAAAACTCTGAATAAGTGACACCTCTATTTAAGGGACAAAAGTTCTGCTCCCATAGGTGTCCCTTATTCAGAGGTTTCACTGTATATCATACACAATAGAGTCAGCAAAGTACAGATATGCTAAATCTGAAATGAATAAATGAAAATTAAAATTTTTGTGAAATTTTGTTTTCTCAATTGATGACAATAAAAATCAATCTGATTAAGTAAAGTTACTGGAAATTTTGAAGTAGCAGAAGAAAAATCTTTTATAAAATTTTTCTGGAGAAATTGGTAAAGATCACTTTCTCATGCAAAAAAAAAATAAAAAAATAAAAATAAATAAATAAAAAAAAATATTCTTCCAAACTTTTATTTTGAAAACATAAAACATTTTTTGGACTTTTGCACACTAAAAAAACGGCCTTCTATTTACATAATTGCTAGATAAATTTATAAAAAAAGTACAACTAAAAGTTTCATTCTTTAATGTCAGAATTTACAAATTTTTTCCTAGCTTAAGCTTCTGCCTGCTAGACTTGTATAATAGACCCAATAGGAAAAACAGAATTACTTCAAACACAAAAAAATCAAGCTGAATGTGATATAATTAAGAAATTGTTTTGAAAACTAGTATTTTTATGTATCTTCATTTATAAAAATGTAGAAACATTTTAAAATAGCCAATAAAAAAACTAATAAATTTTAACTGAGGTTTAGTACATTAGTGTAATTTCTGTATGCTTTGATTAGTTATTCTATGATGAAATATTAATATGACAAAGAAAAGCACACTTTATTTTAAAATATACAATTGCAGAATAGTAGACATTCTCAAATCCACACAGCTTGGGACCAGAGGATTCATGGTATTTAGAATTTTGTGAATTTCTGGTCATTGATTTGTTAAGATTTTTAAAACAATAATTTAAATGTAATTAATAATGCAATCGAAACTATAATGAATGCTTACAATGTAATAAAGAATTAAAGTAAGTAATAAACCAAAATAATAAAAATTCAGATTTTTTAATATGATTAAAATATTAAAAGCAAAGGTCAAACTGATAATCAATAATGTATGATGAATTATTCATTATAAAGATTAGTTGTATCTTTACTTAATTATTCAATGAAACTTGTTTCATAAAAGTAAATTACAAATTCACATCTAAATTATAAAATAAGGAAGTTTTATTTCAGGTTTAGTCAGACTTAATAGCCATAGAATCTTGATTAATACATAAATATATTTGGTAAGAAGATTGTGATCACCAGTGAAATCTTGAATATTTTCAGAAATAAATTTATTCTTCCTTTATGAAAAAACATGAATTGAGTAATATTTTTAAAAAATTACAAATTAAAATACATATGAAATTGATATAAATCTAAAAAAGTCAAATTTTATCCCTATATATGAACTAAATGTTTCATCGTAAATTATGTGCAGATTTTAGAGAGTTGCGGATTTTAGGGAGTCTACTGTATAAACTTATATTTTATTTCTACATCAAGATTTTGAAATGAAAATGTTTAGAACAATAAGAGGGGGGAAAATCATACTTGAATTCACAATATTATTTATTGCAACAATTTATAATGTTTTTAGTTTGTTCTGCTAATAATTTTTAACAAAAGAAAGAAGTCATTCAGTGTAACCAGGCAATCCTCATAGAAAAGTACGAAGGGGGGGGGGGGAAATACAGCAAAAGTTTGTTTATTGTGCAGTGAGGTCAAAACTGCATTGATCACATGACACAGCTTTTTTCCACCAAGACTAACACTGCATTTTTAAAATTAATTTATTGTATTTTCTGAAATTAAAAAACATAAAAATGGTTATGGCATCACAATGCTCATCCTTTTTGTATTCTATAAAAAAAATCAAGTTAAATAAAAAATATACAATTTCCCCATTGAGAGAGAATAGATTTCTAATGCATAGTGCATGATATAAAGTCATGAAGGGGGTCACCATGGGAAGATATGGTCACCATGGGAAGATATTGAAACCAAAATCATAACATTTTATCTACAAAATGCATTTTTGTAATGAATTCGTCATAAAAAATGAACATTTCATTTGGTAATGGCTTTTTTAAAAAATAATAATTACCATTTTTTTTCTGCACAAATACAGTTGAAATTTGTTAATGTGAAATTTTGTTTAACACAAAATGATACTGAGATCCCGTCACATTCGTTCTGAAAATCAGTGTATCGCTTGCTCCAGGATTCAAGGGTAATTTCCTAATGGGGACTCTACACACACTTGAATACACCCATTCCGTAATATGGAATGTTATTTTCAAATTTCTCATTTAAATTTGAATATTCTTAAACAACTTTTTTTTCTAAAGTAAGATAGCTGAGATTGATTGGCTATTTTTAACTTTTTTGATTTCGGTTGCAGAATTTTTTGAAAAGGTATTTTCAACTTTGGAACTGCTTTTGAAAATGCAGAAAAGCTTTAAATATTCAGAATTCTAAAATCTGAATTTTTAAATCTGAAATTCAAAAGCGAAAAAGTAAAGAATTATCATATTAAAGATAAAACTCAGCTATCATATGCAATAAATAAATAAATAAATAAAAGAAAAATAAGTAAATAAAATTCTTTAAAAATATTCATATTTAAAAATTCAAAAACAACCTGTTCGTAGGATTAACATTGCGGAAAGGGATTTTCATGTGAGTGATGAGTCCCCTTAAGTGTATATATTAAGTGTATATATTTAAAACACCTGGCTGTTTTTTTGGTCATCAGCCCTGAGCTTTCTACTGGCCCGATTTTGATAATTATTTTTTTAAATGAAAGCTGTTTATGTGTAGATGTGCCCATTCTGGCTAATTTTTAATTTATTTCAATTTTTATATTTTATTTTTAATTTTAAAAGCTTTTTCATGACATTTCTTCAAAACAGTGGCAACAGGTTAAGCTTTTCTCAAAATTTATTTTGTTTCATTATTTTCCACCAATCAGGAGCTTGATCCCATCGGTGAATGTATAATCACATTTCAAACAAAAAAATAAAAAAAAATTAAATAAAAAAAAAAAAATAAAGGTTTTCGTAAAATTTAATCATTATAAAATGATTGCACATAGTTATTCCCTGCAATACACAGATTATTTATTGAGTAATAGTATTAAGTATTATGTAAGTGAAATAACAGAAGATAAACTTTAATAAAATAGAATATCTAAAGTGAAATTTTGTCGATGGAGAAAACGTCATCATACAGAAACCAGATAAATTTATTCCATGAATATAATATACATTGTTATAGCTGTGTCAGTGATGATGTCATATTCACTGACTTTAATTCCTGCAAAGTGAACTTCTATTAATTTAAAGGTCCATGGTGTGCATAAATGAAAATATTTCTATAAACTGCGCCATTTCTATTTAATTATAATGAATATTTTATGAAACTAAAGAATTTTTAAATAACTCATAAATCACGCTTCTATTTAAGAAAAGAGGAATATTTCTAAAAGGTGTAAATGATGTCATATTAGAAAAAAAAAAAGAATAAAACCTGCGATATGCCGGTATTACTATATTTCTATCTTGCATAATATAAAAAAATAATTAAAATCATTTCATTGTATTAAGTTATTGTTTAAAAAAAAAAATCTGCATTTCAGCAACAAATACAAAAATTTTATTAATTTTTAACAACAGAGATATCGTTTTTCTTTTTTCGTTGCCATAACAATAAAATTAATTTTTACAAGTTCATGGAGGATATAAACCAATAAATAAATTAAATTTATTGCAAGTGCTGTAAATATGTAGCGGGTTGCTTAGGCAGTTTAGTAAGTCCCTGTTTCTATTATAATTAAAATGTTTCATGATATTATAATTATTAAAAAGTTATCAAGCGATATTTAAACGGAGAAAAAATAAACTATGCAGATATTTTTGAATTCGTCTTCCGGGGTATAATATTAACTTCCTAAATAATTTGCCATTTAAATAATATTTAAGGTTTAGAAACCGTATTAAAAAAAAGATTTGTAGCTAAGTTAAGTCCAACATAATAATTTATGAGTTGTTTTCCTTATTTTTTGTTATTTTCTGAAGTTTGTGTATCTTCATCATGAAAAGCTATGTTATCCCTATTTTAAGAAGTGGCAATTATTTATTTCGCTTAGTATTTTACTGTTTATATAAGATTGATATATATCATACCTAATATACATTCTTTTCCGTCGAGTTTCGACGGGTGCAGCTAGTTTAATATATAGCATAAAGGTACTTTATTATGATATCAATTATTTAAATATTTAGTTTCAGTTCAACAGAAGACTACCAAATTCAGTTAAAGAGCAACAAAATCTTTTAAAAGTAAACGTAAAATATTAATAATAATATAATAATAAATTAAAACCAATTTGATGCATCCGAATTGAAATTTGAATAATATTAGACTAAACTATTTAAAAATGAATAATAATAATCGGAATTATCTGTTTTAAAACAATTTAATAAAGACTGAATGATCGATCAGCATAAATGAAAGCTGCGTCACATTAAAGTTCGTGTAATGATTATCAAATAGCAAATTGTATAGAATTTAGTTGAATGAGAAAATAAAGAAACTACCCTACCTTAGCATTAAAAAGAAGTTGAATACAATAAATTAATGTTCTAAAAGTTAATTGATACAACAATGGAAGAGACAACGACGCCAATAAAAGAATGAATCGTGGATTTTATAATCATTCATTAAAAGTGGCATTGATTCTTCTCATTCTTCAAATACTTTTGATTTGATTCATTTATCTTTCAAATTCAACCATCATGATTCAATAATTGCGTTGGCGTCTCTTTGTAAGAAATATATATATATAATATTCAACACGCATCCTCTGATCTAATAATAGCTGATTTTAAAACATAAACTTGGTTATGCAACCTCATTGTTAAAGTAAGTTAATGGTAAGATAAGTTTCTTCTTTTACGCTTTACGAAAAATTCTCCAACTTATGATTTGATCCTGTTACAGCAGCAAAATTTCATGTATCGCAACTTTTATTTTGACTGACATTTATCCATTTAAAATATTATGAAAAAGTTTCTTCTGGCAGTGTTTTCATTTATCCATTAAATATAGTTATGTATCGATACTATATCTATTTAAATATAGTTTAAGTTACGATTTTTGTGTTAAACACAAGGAATTCGTTTGAATGTTGATGAAGAGTTTGTTTTAAATGTTTAATTTTTTTATCATTGTATTGCTCACTAACTAAATTTTTTTGAATTGAGTTAAGTTAAATGAAAATATTTTTTAAATGATTAACCTTCGATACTATATCTATTTAAATATAGTTTAAGTTACGATTTTTGTGTTAAACACAAGGAATTCGTTTGAATGTTGATGAAGAGTTTGTTTTAAATGTTTAATTTTTTTATCATTGTATTGCTCACTAACTGAATTTTTTTGAATTGAGTTAAGCTAAATGAAAATATTTTTTAAATGATTAACCCTAAAATATTTGTTCCTAACAAAAATTAACCGTATAATAAAGTACGGAACAGGTGCTTTAGCGTTCGGCCCCGTATATTTGGCGATTTTTTTCGTGCCAAAAAGCCGTTTCCAAAAATGATCGCCAAACTGAAATTGCGGGAGAAACCCGTTTTCAAATATAGCGATCACTTTCAAAACTCCTGAAAAAATGAATTTTTGTAAATATATTAAAAAAATGAATAATTTACACTTAATCAGGGGGGCTCAGCCCCCCTGAACCCCCCGGTTTTTTTCGGGAGAAAAAATTTAAAATGTTTAAGTGATCGCCATATTTAAAAACGAATTTTATTGCTAATTCAGAAACACGATCATTTTGAAACGGACTTTTTAGCACGAAAATGCTCAAAAAAAAAAAAAAAAAAAAAAAAAAAAAAAGTACTTGCATTTTGTATATTTATTTTTATTTATGAAAAATCAAAAAGAGGGCTACAAATGAAAAAAAAATACATATAAATAAAACGAGCGAAATAATTTAAATTCCAAAGAAAAATTTAAAAAATCTATATACAGGGTGCATGTAAAAATTACAAAAATTGCCGATTCAAAATCGTGATCATTTTAAAAACGATTTCTTTGTACGAATAAACAGAAAATAAAATTAAAATAATGACAAAAATAGTGCTTACATTTTGTAGATTTCTTGAAATTTTCAAACAGTAAAAGATCAGAAAACGGGTTACGACATAATATTTACATATAATTGAAACGAGCAAAATAATTTAAATTCAAAAGGAAACAATTTAAAAAATATATGTATACAAGGTGCAAGTGAAGATTACAAAAATAAAAATATGCTGTTACAAAAAAGATAATTAAAAATTTTAAACCAAAACATCGATCTTTACTGAAAAACCACTTTCGTTTCAGATTAATCATTCTCATGTCCGATTTGCAGTTTCGGCAGTTTCGTTCAAAATGAATTATCCATAAAATGAAAAAAAAAGCCATGCACCCCAATAAAAAAATTTTAAAAATGCCCTTTGGGCAAAATATAACATCCTAATCTATCCCTTAAAAAGATCACTTGGAGTTGTTACTCACTGTCGACGGAAAGCGAATAAGAAGCAGCAAAACACCGTTAGATAGTTCAAAAATTTGAATTTCAGAACATAAATTGCGCAGATGTAAAAAAAAAAAAAAAACCTGCGCAGCTCGTAATCAAATTACATCACAGGCTCAAAAAGGAAAGGGCAGCTGACGTCACTGTGGGCTCTTATTAGTGTGGGCAACCTGTTTTCGCCTGTGCTTTGTTATAGTACCGACTCTACATATGAACTCAGGTATTCTGATTGGTCTACAAATTGTATTATGGTTGTCTGCTTGCTATGATTAGGCTACGTCGTCAAGATTATTCCTACAATGATCGCTATGACAAAAATGTAGTGGTAGATTGGTTGACAAATCCCCCCTCCCTCACCTCAACCTCCCTCTTGCTCCGGGAAGAGAAAAACTCCCCCCCTCCCTCACCTCAACCTCCTCCTTGCCTCCGCGAAAGCTGCTATTAGGGTTGCCAAAAATATGGGATTTGGCAACATTTTGACAGGGTTACCAGAATTAGGGGTTTATCGCCATATTTGGCGAGATTTTTTCCTTCTGGCCGAACGCAAAAGCACCTTAGCCTTAAGTACCTATATGAAAGTTATAAAATTAACCCAAAATATTAGAACAATGTTGTGTCTGCACTGATAAAAATGATTTTTTATTGTTGTCTTACATTTAGCAAAAAAGTTCTCATATCACCTGTTCTAGAAAATACACTGTACCAACAGTGATGCCAATATCATTATATCAGGATTCCTATGGGTCAAGAAATAAAATAATTTAGGCAAAAAGTCAGGGCATTTTTTAACACTTGAAGTGATTATGGAATTTTTGATATACTACTTTCTTTCAACATCAGGAGTGTGGTTGTAAATGAAGAAAATTTGAATTAATTATAAATTCACTCTAAAATTTGTAAATAAAATGTGTAGAAACTACATAACAATAGCATCGTATGAAAAAATTAAAAATTTGATATTGTTTCATTGCTTAGTTTTCGTTTAGCATTTATCTAATTTAAAATTGTCCATTGTGCTTGGTTTTACAACAATATGTAAGATGGATTTTTACTAAAAAAGATCAGCATTTTTTTTTTTTTTTTTTTTACCAGAATTGTTTAGGAAACCATTTAATTACAGTAACTGTTGTACATATAAGTGTAAATGACAGTGGGTAAAAATTGAGTTTTTCAATTAAAATTAAAAAAACTGATAAAAATAATTGACAATATGAAGCATTTAGATGAGCAACATTTGACTAGTTTATGTTCTTAACCCACCATTAACGTTTACAATATTTCTGGGTAAACCAGACTTTTCTGCTAATATACCTTAACAAAATTAAAATTTTTTAATAAACAAAAGTTTAACAACTATGCAATAAAACTGCTTATTAAAAAAAAAAAAAAAAACTTGCTGAAACTATTGGAATTAATACTAATAATTGATGCTATTTTTTAACTTTGAAATTGTATGTTTATCATTCAGCCCCCACCTGCTCACACTAAAATATATATGTATATAGGTCATTCTTGAAAAAAGGGTCTATTTCAGTCCTAGCATCATTAAAAAAATTTTGCTTTATTTATTTGTGATTTTTTTTTATTGTTTTGAATATTTAAAGAATAGAGAATCTTTTCATACAATTTACTATTCTATAGCTATTTTATTTTGTGTCTTAATATTAAGTAATACATGGGAAACCTCACCTCTGTGGGTGTCCCCCATTCACATTTTAAAAAATTCTTCGATTAAAAAGTGAAATAAATTAAATGTTAAATAATTTTTATTGTTAATTCCTTTTTAAATGAACCTTAGCTAATTTAAAAATGGGTTTCAATAAATTAAATAATTTTTCCAAATGCATTTTTAAGTTACGTTTTTTTTTGTCCCAATTGAAATTCTCAACTCCGTTACTAACAGTTTTAGCTTCAAACATTCATTCATAGAATGCAGTACTGGTAAATAATTTGTGCTAAAACAAAGGAAAATAACTCTCTTTGTTAGCTCTGTGAAAAAAAAATTGTCATTTGCTCTCAGTTAAAGCTTATTTTATTCAAATAAATAGAATTTCTTTCTTTCTTTTTTTTTTTTTTTTTGGATACTCCACTCCATTACTGCCAATGGAAGGTAAGCAATGCATTATATTTATTTATTTTACATTTGAATTTAAAAGTTATCACAATACATACAATCCTGTGTGAATAACATTAGTTTTGATTCAAATATTTACAAACAGTGCATCATTATATGAAATATCCTCACCTCCATTACTCTCACCTCCGTTACCTTTGTTAATCACGGAGGTGAGAAAGTGAAATGGAGGTGAGATTAAATTAAATATAAGTACTTAAAATTAATCAAAATAAAAGTTAATGGTTTACTTAGCAATTATTATACTAACATAATATAATAAATATTGATATAGTTTATTTCTATTATTGGGCTGATCAGTTGTAGCCTAGATTTCTAATTAAGTTATTATCAACTATTTCATGGCTTTCACTAGCTATGTTCTAATAATTTATCACTGTTGATTTAATCAATTCTTTGCTCAAACTAAGCAAAAAAGTGCAAGAAAAAATAATTATTATAATTAAAATTTTTTTAGATAATTGATTATAGTTTTAAGATTTATTAGAGAGCAAAATGATTATTATATTTCAAATGTTTTTAAATAATTTTCTGTTATGAGATTCTAATAATGGATATTAAGTGACTAGCATAATTCAAGTGATTTAAATACTTTTATATCTTAATATTCTATTAGTGGCATGAAATTAAACATATAGGGTAGCTAGCATATATTAAACTGTTACTTTAATTCAATAAATCCTATACAGTCGACTCCCTCAAATCCGCAAAGCTTAGGACCAGAGGTTTTGCAGATTTCTGGTGATTGCTTTGTTTACAGTTTTTAAACAGTAATTTGAATGTAATTAACAATGAAATTGAAACTTTTATCAAGGCTTACAATATAATAAAACAATAAAATAAGTAATAAACTAAAATAATAAAAATTTAGATAATTTTTAACATGTTTAAAGTATTAAAAGCAAAGGTCAAGCTAATAATGTAAGATTAAATATTTATTATAAAGATAAGATGCATTTTTCATATGAAATTTGCTTTATAAAAATACATTACTAATTCGCATCAAAATCTTAAAATGAGCAAGTTTTATTTCAAGTTTAGTTAGACTTAATAACCAAAAAGGTTTGGATATTACTACATAAATATATTTGGTAAAAAGATTTGAATACCAGTGATACAACAAAATCTTAATTTATTCCAAAATAAATTTATTCTTCCTTCATGAAAACACATGAATTCAGTAATATTAATGAAAATTACAAATTAAAATAAAAATGGAATTGATATAAAAAAAAGGGCAAATTTTATCCCTAAATCAAAATTGAATGTTTCATTGTTTACATCTGTAAATTATGTGCGAATTTTAGAGACCTGTGGATTTTAAGGAGTCTACTGTATATAATTTTTTTTAGTACTATGATAAAGAAAAGAAATGAGCATAATAGTATAAAAGGTAAAAAAAAATGTATTGGCAATCAAAAAAAAGAAAGAGAACATACAGAGACTATGTGATGCGACAAAAAATCACTCACTTAGGCTTGAGAAGGAAAAGAGGGATACAAGGAAAGGTAAAATTAAGATAAAAATTAAAAGCATTAATAAAATGACACCACCAGAACAAAGAAATGTTAGAAAAAATTGCTGAAAAAAGAGCAAGAAATCTTACAACCTAAGAAAAAAGAATTAGAGAAAAAGATTGAAGAAAATACTCCTCCAGCAAGCCCATCTTTAGGTTTACCAATATTCAGAGGTGGGGAATTTTTCCAAATTCTTACCAGCCAAGAATTTATTGCACAAGCCTGCAAGATGCAACACTCGCACATTTGAAAATAGTTATGACAAAATTACTTTTACTACAAATGCATTTTCATAATTCTTTTTTCTATAATATTAAGAAATATATATAACAGAGATAAGATTAATATTAGATAGAACATAGTTCCATATTTACACTGTAATAATTTGGAAAGTTAAAATATCTAGATTAAAAAAGTGTTTTTGATAATGTGCCTATTGCCTACAGTTTTTCAAAAATTAAAAATGCAGTCGCCTTGTGAGGAAATCCACTCGCCACTGGCGAGCAAAATGATGTATTTCCCCACCCTTGCCAATATTGGTACAAAATGTGCCTTCAACAAGTAGAGAAAGCCTGTATAGAAACAGACGAAGAAAAAATATACGTGATCTGAAGAATGAGAATCTAAAGTTAAAAGCCAAGCTTAAAGAATCTAATAATAAGATGGAAAAGTACAAAAAAAGAGCACAAAGATCTCAAATAGCAAAGTTGGATACTCCAGCAATTAAAAAAAATGTAAAAGAACTTGTTAAAGGTCAGCATATTTCTCTAGCAATTAAAAAATATATATTGTATGGTGAAGTCTTAACAAAGCAACTAAAAGATAATTTAAAACAAAAGACAAAATATAGAAAAGTGATATCAGGTGTTGCAGAATAGATTGTGAGAAAATACAAATTAATGTCTGAACTTGGCAAAAATTGATGAGTTTAATGAGCATTAATAAGTTTTAAATATATTAATTTTTCTGACATATGTCTTATGCTGTATAATTCATAAAATGCACATAAACCTTCTTTTTTTTCCTTCACTCTCATAATTGGTACTTCCACAATCTGTTTCAAGCAACTTTTTTCAAAATTCCCAATGTTGGTACATGGGTAAGGGTTGAGTATTTGTGAAAACGAAAAAGTATCAATTCATTTGTAAAATCATGTCCGTAGAAATGAATGAGATGTATAAGGTGAACTTTCTGGAAATCAAAGATTGGGGTGATTTTTATTTTTCCAGAGAATGATGACACAGACTTTATTGATCAGAAACACATACCAGAAATTCTAAATGAACCCACTTTTAACAGAGGCCATTATGTGTGCAATAAATAAACTTTATTTTTGATAATTTTCAAATTATAAAATTTTGGAGCAGTATATGCATTTGTTTTTATTTCAATGTATTATATTCCTTTCTATTTTAAGATTTTTAGTTACTTTTAATAAGTATATACATTAATAAGGATATGCATCTCCACTCCGTTACCACTAAATTTTTTAATTTTTTTTTATTAAATAAGTAAAATTAATTGAACAGGACCATAGCTTTATTAGTGTTTCTCGCTTGCTTATAAAACCCAGAAAAAAAATTAAGTGAAAAAAAAAATTTTTAAATAAAAAAAAAAAAAAAAAAATCTGAAATATGCCCTTTTTTGAAGAATGACCCATATATATATATATCTTGATTAATAAATAGGATACATTTTAAAGATGTAAAATTGTCCAGTGTATTTTAAATCCGTCAATAAAACTTATAATCAAAAGATGAAAGCTATTTTTATTGAAGGGTGAGTTTTTGACGTGCCATTTAGTACTTTGCATTTTTATTTTTTTTATATGTCAATGTAATTTTCAAATTATTCTGGTACAAAAAAAAAAAAAAAAAAAAAAAACACACATAGTCGTCTATTTTTAAAGCTGTACAATGATCAAGATTGTTCAGCGTTTCTTTCACAACCAGTGCTAACTTGGTTAACCAACAGAAAGCAGCATTTTTCCAGCATGGTTTTTCTCTGAACAGTCTTTGATTCACACTTGAGAAATAACAGAACTGTCTCAGAAACACCCCTTTTGAAAAAGACTGGTTATTAAATGAAGGGGAAGCATAGTTAAAATATCCTTTATGCCCATTGGTGTTTTAATTCTGTTCAACTGTGGCTGACATCACATGAGTAAGCAGGGGCAGAACAGCTTTAAGTTATTAGTATTGTCTCTTTTAAGCATTATAACTCAATGGTCTATATATTTTTTTAAATGAATCACAAAAGGGAATGACTTTATACCAATATGTCTTGTTTACAGTTAATACCAAGTTGTTTTCAACTTGATTTCTGAGATGATTTTTAAACTGCAAAAACATTGAAATTTTGGGTCTTTTATAGAAAATTTTACTGAAGGGATATTATGTTGTAAACAGAAGGGATATTATGTTGTAAACATTTTTATTTAGATGAATAGGTTTTCTCATACACATCTGAAATCAAAATAAAGTCTACCATGGCTCCATCTTATTGTTAAGATTGCTGGGTTTACTTAGAATGAGTTAAACTGTATTTTATTAAAATGAGATACATATAAGTAAAAGTAATAATTACTAACATACTTTTGTCAACTTACTTGCTATGTTTTTGCTTTAATGACCATTGCAGGAATAGTTGGCTGAGCCAAATCCTATCACACAGGAATTATTTTTAGATATTTTATTTACTCCTTGATCTTAATGAGAGTAGGATCAAACTGAATAATGTGGATTAAACTTATATTATTATTATTATGATAGTCTTTGAAATTTTTTTTATCAGTATGTCACTAGAGTTTCTGCAGTTATGACTAATGACAAATTTTCACTGAGAGCATAGCAGAAGATTCTGATATTACTATTTTTAGGGTTCCTATTTAAAAAGTAAAACTAGGACCACTATAGGATCACTCATGTTTTATCTGACCATCAGTTACAGCTGTTTTTCTCATAAATTTGAATCATGGAAAAGTCAAATTTGGGGCAAGTAATGAAGACCCACATATTTTTTGATTATTAGCTATTCACAAATATTTTTAGAAAAAATACAGAAGGGCTAAATAAGTTATTTAGAAATAAAAATCTTTTTTTTTATGTATATCATGAAAGCTGCCCTAATGGCAAATTAGAAATATGTTGTTTTAATTTTAGGTATTACATTTCCAAAAATATTTTGTGAAATGTAATATAAGAGTGTGCCCTTCCTCCCCTGCACCTACACACACTATTTTCGAATCTGTAGAAATTAAAATTAGGAAATATTAGGGATAGCAAAAGTGTATTTCATACTTGTAGGAAAACTATAGTGATTATTGCCATATTTTGCTTAATTTTAGAAAATCACATTTTCCCATAACTCACAAGTTTCACTTTTCAGGTTTCAGCAATGTTAAGGGACACTCAGGATACATTTCACATGGAAGTAGTTCAGGTTATAAACTATCCAAGTAATTATCCAGGATATTAACCTTTGAAGACATGAACATAACTTACATAAATACACATGTGGCATAGTTTATGTATCATAGACTTTTAAAGCCTAAATAACAAATTTTAATGATTTATATGTGCAATACAATGCCCAGGTTTTTAATTAGTAATATATTTATACAGAACATTCTGTGTGCAAATAATACTCTAATTTTATGGTTATTAATTAATAATGGCAGTATGGTTCTTATTTTTTACTCTCCTCCTTTATCACGTTGAACATTATGTATAAAAAAAATAGTGCTAAATTATGTATTTAATGTCAAAATGCATTATCATGGCTTAACATTTGCTGGACATCATATGCCTTTTGTGATTTTTGTTTCGACTTTTTTTCGCATTTTAGTGATGTTTTACTGATTTGTTGTTATTTTTTTAGTTAAAAAAACAATTAGTACACCATTATGAACAATGTCTTTATATAAAGACAGTAAAAGTCATTTGAAATACAAGTCATCAATATATTGAAAATGTTATTTTAGTACTTCTCAGTTATCCTGGCACCAGTGCTACATATATATGTTACCATGATGCTGGATTACAGGATGTCTACAGCATTACTGGATACAACTTTATTATTATTAGGACACATTTTCTTTTCCAATTTTAATTAGCATTTGGGGCAATCCAAACAAGCATTGGTCCCAATAAGTGCAGATTAGTAGGGCTCTAATGTATTTAACTTTTTTTTTCAAGAATATATCAGAAAACCTCTTATCTGAGATATGAAGGGAAAAGTTTGCAATGCATGTTAAATTTACTAACATACATCAAGTTTTGTATACAAAATATGATTTTTTTAAATTTGTGTATTTTTTAGTAAAAATATCTTTTAAATTAATATATGCTTTTATATTAATATAATTTATTACAAGCTATATTTTGCTCCATAACATACCAATAGGGAAGTTGCAATTATTTGATTTACTTTTCTTTTTTATAAATTTTAATATATTGGTATAAATAAATTAGTACCATCAGCCAAAGGCACTTTTTCCTGGTTCCATTAACATTTCTGTTATTAAAAAGATGTTACATATTATTTCTTAACGTCAAAATTGAGTTGTAAACAATTATAAAGCAAACTGTGTGGTTTTAAACAGGCAATTTCTTATTTTTTTTAACAATCTCTAAAGATTTGGTACAAAGTAATACCTGATGAGGTTTCTTTGGTGCATACAGTAATTTCATGTAAGTTCTATGCATTTCATATGTTCGACTTCTGAAACTAGCTTGCAGTAGGATCTGCTGATGTATTAACACTGCAATGCAATAAACAATTTTTTTTTTTTACATTTAAACACAATAAACCAATTGTAAATATTAAAAGACACAAATATGCTTCTTTATGGTATCATCAGCTACTAGAAAAAAACAATTAATGTAACATTTTACTAAAATAACGTTTAAAAAAATATTAACATATTTTTAAAGCGGTTTTGTTGCATAGAAGGCATTTCTAAGTAAATAGGGTTACTTCAGTGCAAACTAGACATGACATAAAGTAGCTTGAAAAATTACATTTTATGTTAGCTCTATGAAAATGTAAACATATTCTATCAAAAAAAATAAAGGAAAAATTATGATCACACATGGGCTTAGGATAAATAAAGATAATATTCTGGCACTTACCTTATTTGCAGTATTTATCATTATAGAAAATTATTATTTCGAACACATCAAATGTTACCATTAACAAAAATTAAAATTACCCAATTTTTTTTAATATTCTTTAGTATTGTATAGGATATCTTTCAAGGGCAAAAATTCCAAATTACCTTGTATTGTTTGTTCAATGCAAATAATAAAACTTGTTTTATGTAATGGACCAAAGTAAAGGACAAAAGTAGCTTGTGGTACACATAAATTTTGGATGAACAAAAACTGTACTATTATTTTTCTATGAAAAAAATCTATAGAATCATTAGCTATAGAACTTTCCAAAAGACACAAAGAAATTTAAGAAGATTGTTTCATATTTTTTCTAATATGCAAGTTTTAGTACACAATTTTCAATTTATTTTGTCACTGCCTTTTGTCTCCTTATATATAATCTATTTTGAGAGAAAATGCCAACTGTCTCCAAAATTTTAGCATTATTTCATTATTTTCTTGTTGTTCAGAGTATTATTATTATTATTTTTTTTTTTCTTTTTGAAAATGTTCACATTATTTGATTTATTCTTGGCTTTTCACATATTGAGAAAAAATGAAATTGGTATAATCATCTTTATTTAGATGTTGCTTTAATGTTTGCATGTTTGTGCATGAATCATGAATTTGTTTATACGTTGCAAAGATATAATTTTTTATAATCCTTCTTACAAAACTGCGACTGTTCCTAAAAAATTTTTTATAAAAAAAACTACAGGGAAATTTTAATTACTAACAGGGAAATATGAAGAAACTTTGATATAATATACTTGTCGCCATCTGGAATATTTGGTAGCTGTGAGTCTATAAATACTATTACGAAAATAGTCATGAAATATACCATGTCGAAACATTATTCTAACTTTGATGTATTTAAAAATATGTATTCAACACTCGATTATGCTCTAAAAATAAAAGAAAAACATATTTCTACAAAAAAATTATCCAGTTAGCTACCAAAGACACTAACAATAAAATTAATTATATAATGCAATATGCTAATGAAGAGTATTAATAGAAGATTTGAAGGCCATGAGAAAATAAATCTATAATTTTTAAAACTATAAACAAATTTTCTGTTTCCAAGTTTTTTATCAATTAATTTTTCGATTGAAATAAAACGAAAATATAATAATTGAACTTTTAAAATCTTTTACAATGGAGAACTCGTGAACATGTGTACTTTATAAGTGTAATATTACAACACATTTATTGTTTATAGATATACAAGGCAAGTAATACATGTGCGCTATGCTAATTTGTTATATGTTACATTAAATTGAGCAAATTGACTTTTAATTTATTATTTCATTGAAAAAGTAATTTACTTCTGATGTATATAATGATTCCTATTTAAATGTTTTGGTGCATTTATCCTTTTCATATCCCCTTTATTAACTGCAGGTTATTAGAACAAAGTTTAAAAGGAATTACTATGAAAATGTTATTATTTTATTGCTGACATAAGGGAATTTTAACATAAGACATTTGAGAACAGCCTGTCTCTTGTAATGTTTCAAAATCACTTTAATAAATTAGTTATTCTAAATCTATTTCTTTACTTTAAAAAAAATTAAAATATTGCTCTTAAATAGGCATTGTTTATGCAACTTATAGATGGTGCAATTTAATTGCAATACAACTATTTGAACTGTTGCTATTTATACAATTTTTATCAAACATACTGAAGGGTTTATTGATTGCTTAGTGTTTGAATAAAATTTGCTTTTTGTGTGATTTTTCTTTCCCAACTGATTCTCTAACGTGACTAGCAAACTCTCTACAGATTCTATTATGATTCATTTTGATGTTTTCTCTTCACACATTTCATCATCCAATTTCAATGGATCTACGAATATATTTCCAAGCGAGCTGTGTTTAGAAATCGCATAACAAAGTAAATTTTGATTTACCTATTATCTATTATATACATTTTTAAACATGGAAAAAAAGGATAATAAATAATTAAATTATTATCATGCAATGTAACTTGAACTAGCAATGTAAAGTCTTGTTTTAATAATCCGTTACATTAGGTACAAAAATTAGTCTATCTGGGTGAATTCTGACTAAAAAATTTTGTCATTTTATCATTCTTCTTGCCACAAAATAGTTGTTTTTTCCCACTCTCATAAAATGTATCGCGGTTTATATTGATTGCATGAAATTATAGAATTTTATCTTTAGTTTTGCTTTAATTTTTATATATTAATGGTATTAAAAATGTTTAGTTTATATGCTTTATTTTTATTTATTATTTTTACATTTAATGTTTAATATTTCTTTAGTGGTAAATTATTTGTTTTATGATAAAAGCTATTTACTTTATTTGTTATAATTTTATTTATATCATTTTAATTATTTTATTATGTATCTGACACACTATCTAACACATTTTCTGCAAAAGCCCGATAATAAGGTTTCTATTGTAATTTTTAATATTATGATAAAAAATTTATTTCAATCCAGTTTTTCTCATTGATTTTAATTTTTCATAATAAATTATTTTTTCATGATGAATCGTGAAAAGTAATTAACATTTTCTTAATTTTTGCAGTTGGATAAAGCTATAAATTTAGATATACATCGGAATGTTCAAAACTCTGTTTAAAGTCTGAAATATGCAACAAAATATTTCTTTAAGAAACATGTTTGGAAAAACAGCTTGTAGCTCACATCAGATTAAATCTTTTGTGTGTGAGATATGCCACAAGACTTTCTCTCATAAGAGTAATTTTAGTACACACCAGTTAATTCATACTGGTGAGAAACCTTTTGCATGTGAGACATGCAACAAAAAATTCTCTCAGAAATGTAATTTAAAGAAGCATCTGTTAATTCATACTGGTGAGAAACCTTTTGCGTGTGAGATATGCAACAAGAAATTCAGACTAAAGAGTTGTTTAAGCAGGCATCTGTTAACTCATACTGGTGAACAACCTTTTGTGTGTGAGACATGCAACAAGACATTCTCTCAAAAGGCTATTTTAAGTAGGCATGTGTTAATTCATACGGGTGAGAAACCTTTTGTTTGTGAGATATGCAACAAAAAATTCCCAGAAAAGTGCTCTTTAAGCAAACATCTGTTAATTCATACTGGTGAGAAACCTTTTGTTTGTGAAATATGCAACAAGGAATTCTCTCGTAAAAGTACTCTGAATAGCCATCTCTTAACTCATTCTGGTGAGAAACCTTTCGTGTGTGACACATGCAATAAGACTTTTTCCCAAAAAAGTAATTTAAACAAACATCTTTTAATTCATTCTGGTTAAAAACCTTTTGTGTATGACATAAGCAACAGGAAATTCATTGGCATGAGTCATTTAAGCAAGCACCTGTTTATTCATACTGGTGAGAAAGCTTTGGTGTGTGACATAAAACAAGAAATCCTCTAAAAATAATGATTTAAGTAGACATCTTCTAAATGATATTTAATGAGAAACTTTTGGTCTGTGGGTTTTAAAACAAACATACCATATAAGTCACTTTGCCAGTGAATGCTTTTTGGAGTCAATGCGTCAGGAGTAGTGGCATGGACCAAATTAGTGCTGTCATGGTATGTACTAGTAGTGAGAGATGGGTGCTGTGCTGTGTAGTCCCTCTTTTATACTCCAAACATACCATTAAACAATATTGTCTCTATGTTTTTGAAACTCAAAGTATATTCTGCATTATTCAAGTATCATATCTCCTAGTTTTCCGGGAGCATCAAATGTGCTAGATTCTTGTACACATGTAAATTTAGGACTGAATCCTCATATTCTCAGATGTACTATTGTTTTACAAATGTGTCTCGATTTGAAAATTATTACAAATCATCATGTGCTATGTATTGAATGTAAAGCTACTGTTTATAATTATGTGAGATTGCAGAAACTGGTATCAGGTATGTGATGTTGTAGATACATAACGTTATCATTTTTTGACAATTTTGAACTAGCTTTCCTGTTTTATGATATCATACGTATCATTCGCTAAACAGCTTTCCCCTCCTAAGGATATTGTAACCAATGTTTAAAAATTCTTTTAATTTTTACTATGTTTTTTTTTATATTTTTTGCCACGATACAAAGAAATGACATACATTTTTGATTTGCATACTTTATTGATTTAAATAAAGAGAATTTAACTAAATATCACTTTCATATTTGAAATAACTTTATATCAAGTAATACTTTACAAAGGTACTTACTATTTAAAAGGTCTTAATAATAGCTTTTTGTTGCATAAAGTATTCAACAGTATTATTGTCTTTTAGAACTTGGGTGCAAGTAGAGCTTCTTATAAAAACTAAAGTGGACACAGTTCTTTCCCATTTTTGTAATAATTAAAATAATTATCATTCTAAACCCGATTTCTTTAACAACGATTTATATGTATGACAATACAACAAAAATGGTGAGCGATTTGGGGTATTTAATGTAACATAATGAAATGATTTTATAAGTGCTTAATCATTTATTCATAACTTTGTTTTTTTTTCTATAAAATAGATAACTGACTAAAACAGTAAAAAAAATTACAAACAATATTGATATAAAGAAAAAATATCCAAAAAAGAAATTTTGATAGGATAAAAAAGATAAAATAACAAAACAGAAATCTCCTCTACCTTGATATGCTTCGATATCTAGTGTTGGACACTCCTCACTCTGAAAATGACAATTTTATAAATGCATTATGAAAATTTCTGCAATGAATTCTTTGAAGAATCATTCATTACTTTATACTGGTGAGCACTCACAATCTCTTTCAGAGTGTTTCAACTTCCTTCTGTTATATGCATACACAACCACGCAATCTTGTTGGCTATAAACTTTGATGCAACTGATTAGCTTTTCTGGCCAGTTTTATGGTATGTGCATGTGCATAATTTGCATGCATTCCATACACGGTGACGTTCACTAGGTAATCTTAGTTGAGTTGAACAAGAATTCAGTTCGAATAGGATATTATCATCCTAAAATTGATGATCCAAGATATCTTGATTATTCAATCTGAACTTAAAAAAATTAAGAGCAAAATCTGTATCTATTAATTTATATTGTACAGAAAACTTTTGGGTAAGATATGCGATAAAGTTTTCACAATACGGAGATCTAAATTTTCATTTTCACTTCCATGATTTATTAGTTGCTCTTCACTAATTTTGACAGTTTGTTTATATGGGAGGTTTGGGAAATTCTAGTATTGAAAGAATGCTATTTTTAACAGGTATAACAGTTACCAAAATAAAACAAGGACCAATGAAAAATTTTCTAATTTAAACTAGAAAATCAGCAGATATGGAGCTTCAGCATCTACTGTGCCAAATAATTATTTATTTTTCTCCTAATTTATTTATAAAAAATTCTGCAATCCTCAATTACTTTATTTTTTTTCATTGTATAGATTTTTAAGCCAGTAAATTTTTTTAATGGTGAGGATGTCTAAATTAAAAAATATGGTAAACACGATAATGCATAATGAATTTCTTTGATCAAAGAACTGGTTTTGTTATAAACGTTTAAGATGTAAATTACTTGTTTTTGTAATGGTGCTCTCTCCAAATGTTATGTTGTCTCATTGATTTTGTATTTTTAAATTAATTTTAGTAATTGTTATTTCTTGATTTTAATGTAACTCTAGATATTGTGGTTTTATTAGATAAACATTGCCTACGACACCTTTACCTATCCTGATAATGATATTTATTTACCAGCCAACCAAAAAATTATTTCAGAAGTTGAGAAAAATCTTGTGTAACAAGGATAATTCGGATACCTTAGACTTGCATAAAATTTATAAATTTTCATATACATGAAATTTTATATTTAAAGCTAATCATGATTAAAAAATTTCCATAGAATGCACTGTATTCAAATTCTTTTGGACCACACTGTATATAAATATGTTTATATTATACTTAAATCACCTTGTATAGCTTTAATTGAACAAAAGTCTCTTAAACAGTTGAAAATACAGGTTCACCTACTCTAATCCATACATCGTAATGTGTTTGGATTTTGATTGTTTGCTCTGTGTATCATGTTCTTATCACTTAGAAGATTTCTAGACGTAGATGTTAATGTATTTAAATTCTTTCGGGCAGCTCTGCGCTGAATATGACGTTGTTCAGACGTTGTGATCTACAAAATTCACATAACATTTTATACTTACTATAATTTTAATAATCTTGTAAACCTATACAGTGCACCCTCGTTAATGTGAACTTGAAGGATTTCATTATTAAGTTTGAATTATGTTAAGACAAATATATCTTAAAAGTATATCACTAAAGAATAAAAATTTTCTAGAAACCTTGTCCACAGAAAATATGTTATACAATACTATTTAAAATTAGACATGTTAAAAAACAATAAATATTTACCTTAGTTATAAAATAAAGCAGAAGATACACATTACAAAGTAAACTTTAACTAGAAATAGGAATTACACTTACAAAAACTGTAAATTTTATGTGTTTATAATACCAAATTTTTTTAGCCAACTTTTCGATTTCACGTGAGCATTTCAATTCATTTTCAGAGGAAGATTCTATCTGAATAAATGCTTTCAGTTTTTTTTATCAAGTACATTATGGTTTGATCGATTGGTTCGATCGTATGATACATTGTCTACTGAATACGATAAGGTCACTGCTTTTCATTTTCTAGAATAGTTTTTATTATGTCATCGTCACTCAGTTTTCCACATAATTCTAAGTCATTATCGACACTTACATCATGATAACATATAAAATTATCACATATAAATTGTTTGAATCTAGGAAAAATCGTATCAATCTCTTCACATATTTTGATATAATTGTTCTTTACGGCGTGCATGAATTTAGCCCGATGAAAGTAATTACTAATTGTAATTTCTTTAAAAGCATCCCATGCAATGTGTATATAATTCATAGTTGTGAGCAGAGTAATGCCGTAATTTTCCCCCACAATAAAGTAAAAAGGATTTGTTTAAAGAGTCTTTTTCGATAATTTGTTAAAAGATTCTGAATGACTCCTTGATCCATTGATTGTAGCTTTGCAGTTGTGTTTAGCGGTAAATAATTAAACAGTATGAAACTGAGTTCTAAAGTATTATAGTAGCACCTTGTATTATCCAATAATAAGATAATTATATGCTATTGCCCCGAAAACTGCTTATCTTATCCTTTTAACCAGTTACTGAAGATATATTGTGTCATCCATGCTTTTGCATTTGATACATAATCATCTGGAAGTATTTTAATTTCCTTAAAATACTGTGTATTTTTTTATTTTTCAGTCACTAAGAATTTTAACTTTTAAACTTCAAAATTACTAACAATTTTAACTGCCATGCATAATAGCACAAACTAAAACGATAATCCTCTGTTCATTGTTTTTAACTTCTATGCAAGTTTCCCTTTTAAATCTAATTCCTTGGGGGATGTCCATTAATGATGTCACATTTTTTCCCCAATATATTAGCCTTCTATCCCCATTGCACAAAGTGTCACCCTTCGCTCTACCCCCCCCTTGTCACATGTCACGCTTTATTACAAATACATACACTTGCACGTCAGGAAAAAAGCACTATGTTATAGATCATGTTCAAATTTTATTTTTAAACTTTAACTGTGTCTTTTAATGAATTTTGTGTGAGTAACAATAAAAATGGTTTATGTACTTATTTTGTATGAAATAAGATTAAATTTAACAACAAAAACTGTAATTATATAATAGCAATACAGTATTAATATGAAAGAGCAATTTAAAATAGTGGTATTTTCGAATTATAAATGAAATTTAATAATATCTTTGGCTCTAAATTTTATCTTTACTCTCTGAACACATAATACTTTAATTTCAAAATAACTTTAAAAATTATTCTGCAGATGTTTAATGTTTTTATTTTAATCAAAATGTATGATGTCACATTTCTTCTTACCTTATTTCTTTGTAGATCGCTGTTTTTTCATTATTGGGAATTAAAATGACGTATATAGTCGCTGCTCGCAGCCTTCCGCACAGAAATTGTCTCTTTTTGCCGTGAACTAATGAGCAAGTGCCTTTGAAATAATTCTATATTATAAATGTGCTTAAAAGTGTTAGCTATTCAAATTGAGATAACCTTTGCATTGTCATGTAAGACAGAATACAAATGCCTCAGAAAATCTGAAAATGTGGAAAAGAACATTTATACTGGATGAATTTAAAATATATGTAATGCAATGCACTTACATGGCACTATCCTGAAGGGAGAAGTTATATCGTTTCTCCCTCAGATGGCGCATTTGAGCCCATGAATTGCCATTTAGCGGTTTCTTGCAACTTATTCTTCATCTTTCTACCAATGATTCCACCAATGCGCATGTCATTCAAAAGAAAATGCTCTGCGTCTACACGCAACGCACAAAATCAGGATAGAGAACTCGGTTTTCATTCGGCTAATATCCTGGATCGGCGAGGAGCTGAGAAGGCATAATTTGGCTTGAAATCATGGTCGAGAATTTGTTGTTTCGGCATTACATAAGTAAAAGCAGGTGTATGAGAAAAATATATACATTTGTGGCAGAGCTCTCTGAAATGGAAATGGGTGCACTTCCCTCGTAGTATGCATGGTCACAGTGACGTCACTGTGAGTCACTTTGGTCACATCACATCTGTGACAAAAATGCCACCATTCAGTGACGTCACATTGTGACTAAGATGTGACTTTCTTAAAAATTTTTAGAAAATTACAAATATTCTTCAAAACATGTTATTTAATTTAAAAAACATGTTTCTGGCAATTTAAATATCGTCGCTTTTGTCGCAATTTCGTCACAATGTTAATGTCAAAGTCGTCACAAATGACACATTTTTCACACATTTTTCGCAAATTTGTCACACTGTGACTTCACAAAGTGGTCACAATGTGACGTCACAAATGAGCTCTAAAACGACCATAACGACTTCACATTTTAGTCACTGTGACTTCACATCGACGTCACGTGACGTTACATCGACAATCGATGGTCACAAAGTCACAATGTGACTTCCCAACGACTTCGCAGTGACGTCACCATGCCTGACGGGTTTGGATTTTAAAAATTCTAAAGCATTATTATTCTTGGAAATCTTTCGGTAAAAATTTTTTTCACGCCTTACATGTGCTAATAATTCAAGTTTTAGTTGCTTAAAAGTTGTACAGCCGATAGAGTAAAATAGTGTCCAAGCCAGGATTTGAACCCAGGTCATCAGTATAGTGCAACGACGTTCTGAAAATTATACTACTCGGAACGATACACAACCTGACATTTCTCACTATCATATGTTGGCAAGACTTCAACTGCAACACATGATAGAATATTTTTGTGTGAATTACCAACTGTGGCGAAAAACACGAAACCAAAGAATATCCAACACCGATGAATTTAAATAAATGTTTATAATAGTTGGAAATTTTTCTGAAGAAAATTTCTCACGCCTTGCTTTCACACATATCTTTAATTTTAATAGCTTAAAAGACATACAGCCAATTAAGAGAAAAATTGTCCAAGCAGCGATTCGAACCTGGGTCATGTGTATCGATCACCGACGATCTGCCAATACCCTGAAACGATACCCAGCCTGGTACTTTTCACAATATTACGTTGATTTCGTGTTTACTACAGAGTTGCTGGCTCACGGGAAAATATTCGACCTAATGTCATAGTATGTCCTTATCTGCAGTAGTAACCTTGTCAACATATGATATACAGAAGTGCCAGGCTGGGTATAATTCCAAGTGACTCAACTGGAAGAACGCCGGTGCGCTAGACCGTAGACTCGGGTTCAAATCCCACCTTTGACATTTTTAGGTAGCTCTCATTACAAAAAGTAAAAAGCTACCTAATGCAGCCGTCCGGAGGAAAGCACTTCCAGAAAATTTTGGTATATTTTCACCGATCATGACCCCCAGACCCCAAAACCACCCTCCGTTCAAATGTTGACATATATATATAACCATATATATATATATGACTTTTGTCATGCTGTAACTAATGTATTTATGAACCGAGTTGAATGAAATTTGGTATGAACATAGTACATGCAAATGTCTCGACCGAGTTTGTTGGCCAGCATCATCCGCCATTTTGTTTCAAAATGGCGGCCATTTAAAATAAAAAATAAATAAAATTTTAAATTAAATGCGAAAAAATTAAAAGTTGAAAAATAATTTTCTTTTATGTGTTATAACTTAAAACAATGATTCTAAAACATTTTTTTATTTTGTCTCTATCTTAAAAAAATGATTGAGTTATAGCACTTTGAATTTTTCTTATGGCTGACATTTTGAAATGATCTGATTTTTGTCAATTGATAACACGCGTATTTATGAATCGATTTGGATGTAACTTGGTATGTACATAGTACGTAATGAAGGCTGGACCGAATTCGTTAGCCAGTTTCATCCGCCATCTTGTTTCAAAATGGCAGCCAATTAAATTTAAAAAAAATTAAATTTAAAATTAGATACAAGAAAGTGAGAAATTGAAAAAGATTTTGCATTTGACCTTGATACAAAGATTCCAGAGCGTTTTTTCTTTTGTCTGTATCTTAAAATATGGCTGAGTTATAGCATTTTTAATTTCTTCTGTTGCTCACATTTTGAATGATCTGATTTTCGTCACGTGATAAAACGCGTATTTATAAACCGATTTGGATGAAACTTGGTGCGTACATAGTACATACTGATGTCTGATCTAAGTTCGTTGGTCAGTTCCATCCGTCATCTTATTTCGAAATGGCGGAATATAAAATTTTGTTAAAAAATTTAAATTTTAAAATTAGGTGCAAAAAAATAAGGAATTAAAAAAGATTTTTCTTTTGTGTGTTTGACCTTGATACAAAGATTCCAGAACATTTTTTTGTTCCATCTATATCTTGAAAAATGGCTGAGTTATAGCACTTTCAATTTCCAGTGTAGTTGACAGTTTGAAACGGTCTGAAATTTGTCACTCTATAATACACATATTTATATACTGATTTGGATATAACTGCGTGTGATCATAGTACATACCAATGTCTTCACCGAGTTATCTGGCAAATTTCATCCTCCCTCTTGTCCAAAATACGACTATTTTAGTTTGTCAAAAATCTTTTAAATGTATAATGATGTACAAACAAAAAATTAGAAATTGAAAAAAGGTTCTTTCTAAAGTATTTATTTTAAAATTGAATTCCGGAGTATTTTTTGCTTTATCTTTATCTTAAAAAACGCCTAATATATAGCAGTTTGAATTTCTAATGTGGGTGACATTTAAAAAAAAAATCATTTTCCCCATGGCAGCACTCGTATATATTAATCGATTTCGATATGAGTGTGCATGTGCACATGACTTAAGATTTTGACCAAGCTCTTTGTTTGTTTTATCCATCATGTCGCTTTAAAATGGCATACACTTCATGATATCGTGAAATTTGGCGACTTTCTAAATAGCTGAAAATGAAACCAGGTTGAATAAATATGACTAATTTCTAAATATTCCTATTAATATTCAGTTTTGACAAAAACTACTAGCATTCAATCTTATAAAATCGGGTTCCACTAATTTGAGCTTCGTATGTTTGAATAATATGACTTAATTTAAAATAAATAAATAAATAAGTATATGAAAGCTACCTCTTCCTCCCGGCATTGCCGGAAGGACTTTTATTTTATTTTGTTTATTTATTTTTTGTTTCTAATTTAAGACATTTCATTAATTCCATTCAATTTTGCAGGGTAACAGTTATTGCATTGAACATGATATATGAACTTCAGCACAACTGCTGGACTGTAAATGTTACCAGGACCTGAAAAAAATTCAAACATAACCTCGCGTACTAGGAGTGACATCATATTGGAATTTGGCTATTTTTCTTTTTTGAAAGAAGAATTGATACAATAAAATAACAAGAATGAAAAATCATGCATCAACTAGAAATTATGAAATTTTTTCCAATATTCTAGAATACTTGAACGAGACTTCACATTTTATTAAATTGATAGAAGACATGTAACTAAACAATTAAGTACATGCATAACATATTTAAAATACAAATTTCCCCAATTATTTTCATACCTACAAAGGCACTCAAATTATTTTGTAGTATCCTGTATAGAATCTACAGATTTATATGTATTCCAAAACTAAAATGTATCTTTGCCACAAAATAAATGTAACAGTAGAAAATTCCCTTTCAGCATTAATCTTTCTTAAGAAAAAAATGTAAATTATTTTGCACAGTGAAACAGAACATCACAGAATTTTAACATTTACAGAATTTTGAATATGCTATCTGCTAAAATTTAATACGGGAATAAAATGAATATAATTTCTAAAAACACATTTTGACAAAAGTGTCATCCAGAAATGGCAATGTACCCTGTCCTTTACATAGCCCTGCCTATGATTTTATTTATAATCTAGTAATATATCTTAGTTTACTAAATATGTTAAACTAGAACATGGATACCACATATAAAAACTAGCTTTAATCCCTTCGAGATGAGCGTGTTTCACTGTTTTTGTAATTTTTTATCATTGGTTTTTCAAGACAATTTTTTTGACTAATTTAATCGTTGAAATATGTTGATTAAATAAGGCAAATTTGTCATTAAAATACAACTGTGGTGAATAATGAAGGATTCTGAGCACCATACGTGGCACGTAGTTTCAACCACATGAATAGATACCAATCAATTTTTTTCTAAACAACCGAAATCGTTGATTTTTTAGCCAATATTATCATTTCGCCAATCAAAGAGGAGAAAAAACAGAAAAACCGACTGACAAACAAAGTTTGTCAAGTTGGTTGCTAAGTATGAAGTCTAATCTATGTTGGTCCTAGGTGTGACGTCATTTGATACTGATATATACATGATACTCATCGCTAAAGAGTAAGCTGTTAACATCTCTGCACAGCAATGTTTACTAATTATTTTGTGTAACCAATAAAATTTATAAAAGGCCTTCATGGCCGGGTGGTTAAGGTGCTATGCCACTAATCACTTGCGAGCGTAGGAGGTTGTGAGTTCGAATCCCGCTGGCTCAACTACAGACATACTTTGTGTGGAGCTCCGTGTTGTATTTGTTTCGTGTTGAGAAAATTCTTTGTGTTACCTCGCCCCCATATATTGACGATGATTTGCAGGTATGTAGGCTTTCATGTAGAGCACGCAAGTAAGATGTAGGTTGTTCAATAAATAAATAAATAAGCAATGTCTTGTAGTTCATTTCAATAATATGTATAAGTTGTATTTGATTATATACACTAGTGTGGAAAATTTAAGGACGCGTCCCAAAATACAAATTTGCAAGGGATTTTAAACCAATAATTTTCACGCGAATTTTCAAATGGAAGCAATATAATTCGAATAATTACTATCCCTGCATAACAGTTAGTCCCTATAGCATCTCATTCAGGTCACACATGGTCACAAGAGTCACAGTCACTACGGCGAAACAAAAAATAAGAAATTCCATACATCTCTTTTATGAGTGTCAAATGACCACTCCATTGGCAAGTCACTGCGACTGCTGCTTTGTGTCGAGTCATCAGGTGACTTTACAATGTCGTTTTAATCAGACTCTCATGTGACTGTCATTTGGAGACTCAATTTCAATGTCACTTTGAATGTGTCGTTATGATAAATCACAAAATAATGTCACATGGTGATTTTCTGTTTACAAGACTTTGTCAAATGGTGACAGAGACTCTACTGTGAAGTAACCACTATGAAAAGTGGTGAAAAGTCACCATGTGACTTTAATGGCACATTATTTGGTAATTTATCATAATGCAACGTTCAGAATGACTTCGAAATTGAGTCTCCAGAAGACAGGTCACACGAGTCTCAATGAAACGACATTGTAATGTCACCTGGTGACTCGTCCCAAAGCAGCAGTCACAATGATCTATCAGTGGAGTCACATATAGTAGTCATTTGAGACTCATAAAGAGACGTACGGAATTTCCTATTTTTTGTTTCGCTGTAGTGACTGTGACTCTTGTGACCATGTGTTATCCATGAGATGTTATATGGATTAGTACACTGGAAAAAAGCAGCAGCAGAAATTTACTGCAGCAGAGATTCCAGACAATGTCCGTAAAAAAACGGACTTTATCCTTATATCAACGGACTTTGCCATTACATTACCCGATTTTGCCCGTAAAATGCAAAAAATTACGGACGTTGACCGTTAATCTGAAAAAAGGGACATTTTCCGTAAATTTACTGGCGCATTGACGGTAAAGTACCGTAAATTTACAATTTTTTTACAGTGTAATTATACAGATATAAAAATTATTCGAATTATATTACTTCTGTTTGAATATTTGCGTAAAATTATCGCTTGACAATCCCTTGAAAATTGGCATTTTGGGACTCGTCCTTAAATTTTCAACACCAGTGTATATAGATCGTACTTGAAGTTGTTTATCCGTAGATCGTTATGGAGACAAATTGTTTTGTGTGTCACTATAAATATGACATTCTTAAACATTTTTATAGTAAAGTAACAAAGCAATATAAGAAAGAATGAGTATTAGCTATTTAAAAAACACGAAATGTACGCTTACCACATTTTTAAGATAAAAAAATAGTAGATCTTCTCTGAGAATCAGACTTTTATGAGAGTAAAAAACATTTAGTTTATAGAAATGTAAAAATAAGAAAGCAAAGTAAATTAATTTTTAATAAAGTTTTATAAAAGAATTTTTACATTACTGTAATGTGAATAAGATTCAATGTGAAAAAAATGACTGATCCAATATTTAGGTTCTTTTAACATAATTTTTTGTTGACAATAAGTCAGAACGTTATTGAGAAAACTGGATGTCGGACGCTCCTCTCAGTCCACCAAACTTAGAAGAATGTCCTAGGTAGTTTAAGCTGCCACCACCGATATTAATGGGTGATATCGGTCACCTGCTGTGAGGATTGGGTAAAATAACACTGACGCTGTTAATGAACTGAACTAACAGTTTATTTAAGATATAGATATGTACACAAGAAACAATATTTACAACTATCTACAATTACAACTCGGATATAGATGATCCGGTTCAACATTAAATTAACTACACTAAACGTTGGTTGTGTACCGTTCAGCTTACGCTTTCTTCCTCACACTCAACGCACGTTCGATACGCTTTATCAGAGATTACTGCAGAATCCCAATACACAAGGGTACTAGGCCTCACTTCTCGGCCTATAACACTATCCACCGGGACGCCTTGTCCCACGCTCAAAATATACACTATCCAACAGGACCACAAATCCTGAGCGACCTATCGGTCTCAACGCCAAGCGAGAACTGTCTCCAACCTCTCTGTCCAGAGTTGACCTTGTCAGAGATCTTTCTTCCCCCATGCAGGACTCCTTAGAGCTCATCCATTGGTTCAATCCCGCACTCCAACCTTGAGTCATGACATCTCCTGTTTACACATCACTCCAATAGCTAGATGACAGCTGAGGCACGCCCCGCGGCCATCACTTTCATTCATCAACGAGTGCGTCATCTGCACACCTGTGTCAACATCTGTCATTCGTTATTATAGAAAAGAAAGAAAGGTATTTCGAGCTTCACGGATACACAACCCACAATACATAAAATATTCAGATAAGGAAATGTTATTCCTTTCTGATTCAGGGCAGATGTCTTCTAGGAACCTGACACCCCCCACCTTAGCGGAAAATATGCCTCTTAGGGGCTAATTTTCCCAAAACATATAATAATATTACGGAAGAGTTCAATAGTCTCTTTGCAGATTTCTTCATTCTAAATATTACATAGGCATCTTCAGGTGTCTGAACATTCTCTACTGACATCTCTACTGAACCTTATACTAATACTACTATTGCATAAACAATACACATGCTAATTTACTATTATAAACACAAAACTTAAAAAAAAATATTTACACACACACAAAAAAAAAATTAGACATGTGATGACATCCTTTAAGATTGTCTACTATTTTGACATTGATACTGATGGGCTAGTAACTGGTTGTTCTTCCCAGCTCTTCCTCTGTAGCCTCGAAATTGCATCAGCATTCAAATGTTGAACTCCGGGACGATGAGAAATGCTCAGGTTCCAGCGTTGCAAGGCTAGAGCCCACCTAGTGAGTTTGGGCGACCTTGGGGTTGTTTCCGTGTGAAATTTTAATGGATTATGATCGGTAATGACCTCAATTTGAGATCCATAAGTCCACTTTTCAAACTTCCGCAACCCGAAGAGAACACTCCAAGCCTCTTTCTCTATACTCGGCCAAGCACGCTGAGCCCCTGACAATTTCTGACTGGCAAAAGCTATAGTTTTAAACTGACCTTTTTCATCTTTTTGAGTAAGACAACATCCTACTGCAAGGTCGGAAGCATCGGCGTGAAGCTGATATTCCCGGCCTACGATAGGTGTAGCCAAACTCGTCACTTTACACAACTCATCTTTAAGAGTATTAAATGCTTTTTCTGCCCTTTCATCCCATGGTACAGTATTTTTGACATTTCCTTTGGTTAATTCGGTTAAAGGTATAGCTATCTCAGCATAATTTGGAATATAAGATCGGTAGAATCCCATTAATCCCAAAACTGATCTAACTTCCTTTTTAGTCTTTGGTCTCTTTAAGTCCCTTATTGCTCCGATTTTCTCCTCATCAGGTGCATGAGTTCCACCCCCCAATAACATGACCTAAAAACTTAGTCAATTTCTCTCCAAATTTACATTTGTCTAGTCTAATCGTAAAATTTCTATTTTTCAACTCTTCAATGACAGCCCTGACATGCTCACAATGCTCTTCCCAGGTATCGGAGAAAATGATGACATCATCAATATATGCTTCTGCATACCTCCGATGACCTTGGAGAACCTCATTCATGTCTTTTTGAAACGTAGCAGCAGCCCCTGATAATCCAAAAGGCATTGTACGCCACTGATAAGTTCCGTTATGCGTCGTAAAAGCTGTCAGAGGTTTACAATCCTCAGCCATTTTAATTTGCCAATAACCCCTCAATAAATCTATTGAAGATAAATATTTAGCCGCCCCTGCGGTATACATAATTTCTTGGGAATCTTTCATCGGGAAGGTGGGAACCTGCGTTACAGAATTTAAAGCTCTGTAATCAATACACATTCTGACAGTTGCATCTTTTTTCGCAACGCAGACAATTGGATGGCTAATTTCAGCATTCGACGGTTCGATTAGATTTAATTCTAATAACCCTGAATCTGCCTATCCACTTCCTTTTTATAAGCTACCGGCACGCTATATAGCTTTGGTTTTTTCCTTTCTACACCCGGTTTCAGATCAATACGATGTTCCCCTACTTCCGCTGGTCGTACAGGACCCATAAACACTTCTTTATTTTCCCTCAAAATGGACTTTAAATCTTTGACTTGACTATTAGATAGCCCTTTTATTTCAAACCTCTCAATATCCCGTTCTATCTCTTGATCCCGGTTCAAAATAGGAATTTCCCCAACTTCTCCAAATTCCTCATCACCTTCGAAAACAATATTAACTATATTACATTTAGCGATAAATTCTCTTATCTTATTTTGGTGCACATGCTTCCTACTCCCGTCGGCTAACTCAACAATAAACGAATGCTGGTTTCGTTTTTCTACAATAGTTGCCGGCCCTTGCCACCTAGAATATAACTTATTAGTCGAATCGGGGATTAACAGTATAACTTTATCGCCTACCTCAAACGTTTTTTCTTTTGACCTTAAATTATAATGATACGCCATTCTATTTTGTTGAACCTCAGACGACAATTTTGCCTCATTTGCGGCTCTTTCTAAGCGGTTCTTAAGTTTATCCAAGTACTCATGAATTGGCGTAGTATCTAACTGCGCTCCCTTATTTTCTCCTGCCCATGACGACTTAAGAATCGATAACGGACCCTCCGGCGCTCTACCATATAATAACTGGAAAGGTGCGATTCCCGTCGTAGAATTTGGGACTTCCCTATACGCCCATAATATAAATGGTATTTGTTCATGCCATTTTTTCCCCTCTTCCCTAATCGTATGATGTAGCATACGTTTAAGAGTCTGATTAAATCGTTCCACAAGTCCGTTGGACTGTGGATACTGTGGAGTCGAAAATCTTGGACTAGCACCTAACCTTTTCTCAAATTCTTTCGTTAAGTCGGCAGTAAAATTGGTTCCATTGTCGCAGGCAATTACATTAGGAATTCCTGTTCTCATAAATATTTGAAGTAACGCCTCACACGCGGTTTTAGCAGTTAAACTTTTTAGAGGGATCGCATCCGCCCATTTGGTATGCTGATCAATTAAAGTCAGTATATACCGATGCCCTTGTGAACTTTTAGGATCAATAGGCCCAATTAAATCAACATTAACAACCTGAAATGGAAGTTCCGGCCGCGACACTGGGGAAATAGGAGCTCTATCATTTACTTTAACCCCTCTAGTCAATTGGCACTCTAAACATGATTCACAAAACTGTTTAGCTTATTTTGCCATTCCCTCCCAATAAAAAGAATACCTTATTCTCTGCAACGTTTTCTTGGCTGCATGATGCCCTCCAAATACCGAGGAATGCGCTAATTTTAAGATTTCTTCCCTTCTTACCTTGGGTACTACTAATTGCGCTATAGTTTCGCCTAACAATTTCTCTTTATGATACAATAATCCGTTTACAATATAATAATCCCCTTTTTCCTTTTTAGCTAATTCCCAAGCTTTCTCTAATTCTTTACATTCCAACTGGGATTTCTTAAACATATCTGAGTTACTAACAATAGATTCATTATTTTCCTCCGTTTCAGTTTTTTCTGGATCCTGACTTTGTACATTTTGCGATCTCGCGTCTATTACGTAAACATTACAGCTATCGTTACTTACATCTTCCTTTTCATTCGAGTTATCAATAATAATTTCGGAACTTTTTAATTCTTCGGACTCTATCAATGGCTCCTCAAGATTGACACCTGACAACTCATTAATCACCTCGGGATGTAAAATTACTTGCTCATTAATATTATCAGTTACTGCGCAAAGTACTTCCTGATGAATAATATTAGTTTGCCCGAATTGCGGAATAGCTAGCGGTAGTTTAACTAACGGTGATTTAACAGCTTCACCAAATAACCCTTGTAAATAAATACTACCCGCTCCCTTTAATTTCTCTTCCGGGACTAAATCTTTATGAACAACACTAATCTCACATCCAGAATCAACCAATCCCTTTGCTTTTTGCCCATTAACACTAACTTCAATTTTCTCAAGTTTATTTAATTTCTCACCAATAACATTAGTTTTCTGCTCGGCCTTTGCCGATATTCTAGCCACAATAGCCCCATTAGGTAACTCTTGATTTTCTTTCACCATAATCTTATGAACACCTGCTTTCTGGTCTCGCCCTTTATTGCCATTATTAGTTCCCTCATTACCCACTTTATTACAAAAACGTTGGTAATGACCTCTCAAACCACACTTAAAACATTTAGGCCCTGAAGCATCATTCGTCTTCTTAAACTCTGTTTTCCTATCCGGAAAAGAATTACACTCATTACTACCATTTTGCCTCCAACTACCACTACATTTATTATCCTCCCTCGGTCTCATTTTTTCATTGTTTACGTACTTATCTTTATCTTTAAAGCTTTTATGCGTAACCGCATAAGACTTATGTTTAGCATCAAAATAATTATCACACTCTTTAGCAATTTTAGGAGCTTCTAACCATTTACCCTGGTGAGTTAAACTAATATATGCTGCAGTATCCTCATCTAGCGTACTCATTAGCTTATCAGTAACACTATTAACTGGTTGACCTTTTCATAAGTGTCCGCACCTCTAATTTTACAATAATTTTCCCACGTAGCTATTAAACGCGATACAAATAATACATGGGTTTCGTTCGGATTTCTCCTAGCTTTCCGGAAATTTTCTAAACATGCCTTCGGGGTTGGCTCATGTTCCCTTAGGACTAACTCCTTTAATTCCTCATAATTCTCCATTTGTTCCTTAGTGGTATAAATTAACAAATTATCCGCCTTATCTCCTAACATATTTAGTAGAATTTCGGCCTGCTGGTTTTCCGGTACATCTTTAGTTTGGAATGCCCTTTCTAAACTGTTGAAAAATAAATTCCATCCCTCAGTCCCTTCTGGTATTTTGATAGATAGAGTTTTAACACTTTTGATCAATTTTTCTATATTACTTTCATTATTAGATTCCCTAACATTAGAATTATTTGCCGAACCTTGAACCCTTAGTCTCTCCATTTCTAATTCATGTTCCATCCTTAATTTTTCTATCCTCTCTTCTCTTTCTAACCTTTCGTGTTTTTCTTCGCGCTCTAACTTTTCCTGTTTTTCTTCACGCTCTAACCTTTCCTGTTTTTCTAACTTTTCGCGTTCTAATTTTTCTTGTTCTAATCGTTCTGCAACAATAGCGTCAGATAATTCCTTAATAACCCCCTCGTCATACTCATCACTGTCCATTATCTTTTTCTTAAGCTGAATTCTGGTATCATCTTCCGCGAATTCAACACCTAATTCTTCAGCTATCACCTGAAGATCAACCTTTTTTAGTTTCAATAAGAAAGCCATACCTTCACCGATTGTTATAACCACCCCACAAGAATAGTTAAACCTACCAAATTAATATTTCCGAAATTTCTAACTTAGTACAGATATTTCTCCACTTATTAAACTAATTAATACCCTTCAGATAATCAATACATTTCATTTCTAATTAACCTACTGCATACTCTAATTTTCCTCAACCATTGATATCACACAATATACTTCCAATAAAACAAAAGGTAAAAGAGTAATTCGATTTGATTACTATGCAATATAGGTCTCAATGTATACACTTAGATAACAACATACAATTTACATAATCATACTGATACGTTGATATTGAATAAAAGTATTGATGTCAATCAAGAAATCCACATAAAGAAAAATTGTACAACATGCATATATAAATTTCTACAATTATCCTCATAAAATATTTCCGAACTCAATACTGGTTCTTACACTTAAAACAAATATACTGAAAATCTTTACTTTTATTTTTACTCACTATGGCTCTCTTTTGAGCCTTTTTTCCCCACTATGGCTCTCTTTTGGGCCTTTTTTTCACTATGGCTCTCTTTTGGGCCTTTTTTTTTCACTATGGCTCTCTTTTGAGCCTTTTTTTTTCCTCACTAATATTGGCCAATTAAAATTTTCATTTGCTTAGAATTTTGATAATGCAACTCTTAAAATTTAAACAGTATTGCTTCATTTAACAATTACTTTAACAATAATTTAGATTTAATGCATTAATTTAGTTCACTAATATCATTATAAATAGCCTACCATTATCATCTCAAATTATTATGACCTTTCTTTAAAACAATAGCAATATGGTTACTAATTCTTTACACCTATCTGAACACAATTATTTCATTGCACATAAATTACCTAGAAAATTTACTTAAATTACTATTAATTATACAACAATACAATTTGGTTCGAGATGTCAGAAGAAATGAATGATCAAAACACCTTACCTTATACTTTCTTTGGTGGGGTACTCTTCTATTCACAGATAGCTCCACGATGTAGCGGTAATATGGCACAACAGTTCAGTTTAGTTCTTTCTAATAAAGATACGCACAACACTTTAGTCCACACTAGACGATATGACACGATACTTTATCACACACTCGACGATCCGGCACGATACTTTAGCACATACTCGACGATACGCACAACACTTTACACACATTCGACGCTACGGCACGACACTTTACACACATTTGACGATACGGCACGACACTTTAGCATACAATCGACGATCCGGCACGATGCTTTAGCACATACTCGACGATATGGCACGACCACACAAGAATTCCACTGGATACTCTGGCATTAACAGACTGCAACACGGCTCGCTGGTCACTGGTTTCAGGCGATTCTATCCCGACGCTGCCAACAATTTGTCGGACGCTCCTCTCAGTCCACCAAACTTAGAAGAATGTCCTAGGTAGTTTAAGCTGCCACCACCGATATTAATGGGTGATATCGGTCACCTGCTGTGAGGATTGGGTAAAATAACACTGACGCTGTTAATGAACTGAACTAACAGTTTATTTAAGATATAGATATGTACACAAGAAACAATATTTACAACTATCTACAATTACAACTCGGATATAGATGATCCGGTTCAACATTAAATTAACTACACTAAACGTTGGTTGTGTACCGTTCAGCTTATACTTTCTTCCTCACACTCAACGCACGTTCGATACGCTTTATCAGAGATTACTGCAGAATCCCAATACACAAGGGTACTAGGCTTCACTTCTCGGCCTATAACACTATCCAACGGGACGCCTTGTCCCACGTTCAAAATATACACTATCCAACAGGACCACAAATCCTGAGCGACCTATCGGTCTCAACGCCAAGCGAGAACTGTCTCCAACCTCTCTGTCCAGAGTTGACCTTGTCAGAGATCTTTCTTCCCCCATGCAGGACTCCTTAGATCTCATTCATTGGTTCAATCCCGCACTCCAACCTTGAGTCATGACATCTCCTGTTTACACATCACTCCAATAGCTAGATGACAGCTGAGGCACGCCCCGCGGCCATCACTTTCATTCATCAACGAGTGCGTCATCTGCACACCTGTGTCAACATCTGTCATTCGTTATTATAGAAAAGAAAGAAAGGTATTTCGAGCTTCACGGATACACAACCCACAATACATAAAATATTCAGATAAGGAAATGTTATTCCTTTCTGATTCAGGGCAGATGTCTTCTAGGAACCTGACACCCCCCACCTTAGCGGAAAATATGCCTCTTAGGGGCTAATTTTCCCAAAACATATAATAATATTACGGAAGAGTTCAATAGTCTCTTTGCAGATTTCTTCATTCTAAATATTACATAGGCATCTTCAGGTGTCTGAACATTCTCTACTGACATCTCTACTGAACCTTATACTAATACTACTATTGCATAAACAATACACATGCTAATTTACTATTATAAACACAAAACTTAAAAAAAAATATTTACACACACACAAAAAAAAAATTAGACATGTGATGACATCCTTTAAGATTGTCTACTATTTTGACATTGATACTGATGGGCTAGTAACTGGTTGTTCTTCCCAGCTCTTCCTCTGTAGCCTCGAAATTGCATCAGCATTCAAATGTTGAACTCCGGGACGATGAGAAATGCTCAGGTTCCAGCGTTGCAAGGCTAGAGCCCACCTAGTGAGTTTGGGCGACCTTGGGGTTGTTTCCGTGTGAAATTTTAATGGATTATGATCGGTAATGACCTCAATTTGAGATCCATAAGTCCACTTTTCAAACTTCCGCAACCCGAAGAGAACACTCCAAGCCTCTTTCTCTATACTCGGCCAAGCACGCTGAGCCCCTGACAATTTCTGACTGGCAAAAGCTATAGTTTTAAACTGACCTTTTTCATCTTTTTGAGTAAGACAACATCCTACTGCAAGGTCGGAAGCATCGGCGTGAAGCTGATATTCCCGGCCTACGATAGGTGTAGCCAAACTCGTCACTTTACACAACTCATCTTTAAGAGTATTAAATGCTTTTTCTGCCCTTTCATCCCATGGTACAGTATTTTTGACATTTCCTTTGGTTAATTCGGTTAAAGGTATAGCTATCTCAGCATAATTTGGAATATAAGATCGGTAGAATCCCATTAATCCCAAAACTGATCTAACTTCCTTTTTAGTCTTTGGTCTCTTTAAGTCCCTTATTGCTCCGATTTTCTCCTCATCAGGTGCATGAGTTCCACCCCCCAATAACATGACCTAAAAACTTAGTCAATTTCTCTCCAAATTTACATTTGTCTAGTCTAATCGTAAAATTTCTATTTTTCAACTCTTCAATGACAGCCCTGACATGCTCACAATGCTCTTCCCAGGTATCGGAGAAAATGATGACATCATCAATATATGCTTCTGCATACCTCCGATGACCTTGGAGAACCTCATTCATGTCTTTTTGAAACGTAGCAGCAGCCCCTGATAATCCAAAAGGCATTGTACGCCACTGATAAGTTCCGTTATGCGTCGTAAAAGCTGTCAGAGGTTTACAATCCTCAGCCATTTTAATTTGCCAATAACCCCTCAATAAATCTATTGAAGATAAATATTTAGCCGCCCCTGCGGTATACATAATTTCTTGGGAATCTTTCATCGGGAAGGTGGGAACCTGCGTTACAGAATTTAAAGCTCTGTAATCAATACACATTCTGACAGTTGCATCTTTTTTCGCAACGCAGACAATTGGATGGCTAATTTCAGCATTCGACGGTTCGATTAGATTTAATTCTAATAACCCTGAATCTGCCTATCCACTTCCTTTTTATAAGCTACCGGCACGCTATATAGCTTTGGTTTTTTCCTTTCTACACCCGGTTTCAGATCAATACGATGTTCCCCTACTTCCGCTGGTCGTACAGGACCCATAAACACTTCTTTATTTTCCCTCAAAATGGACTTTAAATCTTTGACTTGACTATTAGATAGCCCTTTTATTTCAAACCTCTCAATATCCCGTTCTATCTCTTGATCCCGGTTCAAAATAGGAATTTCCCCAACTTCTCCAAATTCCTCATCACCTTCGAAAACAATATTAACTATATTACATTTAGCGATAAATTCTCTTATCTTATTTTGGTGCACATGCTTCCTACTCCCGTCGGCTAACTCAACAATAAACGAATGCTGGTTTCGTTTTTCTACAATAGTTGCCGGCCCTTGCCACCTAGAATATAACTTATTAGTCGAATCGGGGATTAACAGTATAACTTTATCGCCTACCTCAAACGTTTTTTCTTTTGACCTTAAATTATAATGATACGCCATTCTATTTTGTTGAACCTCAGACGACAATTTTGCCTCATTTGCGGCTCTTTCTAAGCGGTTCTTAAGTTTATCCAAGTACTCATGAATTGGCGTAGTATCTAACTGCGCTCCCTTATTTTCTCCTGCCCATGACGACTTAAGAATCGATAACGGACCCTCCGGCGCTCTACCATATAATAACTGGAAAGGTGCGATTCCCGTCGTAGAATTTGGGACTTCCCTATACGCCCATAATATAAATGGTATTTGTTCATGCCATTTTTTCCCCTCTTCCCTAATCGTATGATGTAGCATACGTTTAAGAGTCTGATTAAATCGTTCCACAAGTCCGTTGGACTGTGGATACTGTGGAGTCGAAAATCTTGGACTAGCACCTAACCTTTTCTCAAATTCTTTCGTTAAGTCGGCAGTAAAATTGGTTCCATTGTCGCAGGCAATTACATTAGGAATTCCTGTTCTCATAAATATTTGAAGTAACGCCTCACACGCGGTTTTAGCAGTTAAACTTTTTAGAGGGATCGCATCCGCCCATTTGGTATGCTGATCAATTAAAGTCAGTATATACCGATGCCCTTGTGAACTTTTAGGATCAATAGGCCCAATTAAATCAACATTAACAACCTGAAATGGAAGTTCCGGCCGCGACACTGGGGAAATAGGAGCTCTATCATTTACTTTAACCCCTCTAGTCAATTGGCACTCTAAACATGATTCACAAAACTGTTTAGCTTATTTTGCCATTCCCTCCCAATAAAAAGAATACCTTATTCTCTGCAACGTTTTCTTGGCTGCATGATGCCCTCCAAATACCGAGGAATGCGCTAATTTTAAGATTTCTTCCCTTCTTACCTTGGGTACTACTAATTGCGCTATAGTTTCGCCTAACAATTTCTCTTTATGATACAATAATCCGTTTACAATATAATAATCCCCTTTTTCCTTTTTAGCTAATTCCCAAGCTTTCTCTAATTCTTTACATTCCAACTGGGATTTCTTAAACATATCTGAGTTACTAACAATAGATTCATTATTTTCCTCCGTTTCAGTTTTTTCTGGATCCTGACTTTGTACATTTTGCGATCTCGCGTCTATTACGTAAACATTACAGCTATCGTTACTTACATCTTCCTTTTCATTCGAGTTATCAATAATAATTTCGGAACTTTTTAATTCTTCGGACTCTATCAATGGCTCCTCAAGATTGACACCTGACAACTCATTAATCACCTCGGGATGTAAAATTACTTGCTCATTAATATTATCAGTTACTGCGCAAAGTACTTCCTGATGAATAATATTAGTTTGCCCGAATTGCGGAATAGCTAGCGGTAGTTTAACTAACGGTGATTTAACAGCTTCACCAAATAACCCTTGTAAATAAATACTACCCGCTCCCTTTAATTTCTCTTCCGGGACTAAATCTTTATGAACAACACTAATCTCACATCCAGAATCAACCAATCCCTTTGCTTTTTGCCCATTAACACTAACTTCAATTTTCTCAAGTTTATTTAATTTCTCACCAATAACATTAGTTTTCTGCTCGGCCTTTGCCGATATTCTAGCCACAATAGCCCCATTAGGTAACTCTTGATTTTCTTTCACCATAATCTTATGAACACCTGCTTTCTGGTCTCGCCCTTTATTGCCATTATTAGTTCCCTCATTACCCACTTTATTACAAAAACGTTGGTAATGACCTCTCAAACCACACTTAAAACATTTAGGCCCTGAAGCATCATTCGTCTTCTTAAACTCTGTTTTCCTATCCGGAAAAGAATTACACTCATTACTACCATTTTGCCTCCAACTACCACTACATTTATTATCCTCCCTCGGTCTCATTTTTTCATTGTTTACGTACTTATCTTTATCTTTAAAGCTTTTATGCGTAACCGCATAAGACTTATGTTTAGCATCAAAATAATTATCACACTCTTTAGCAATTTTAGGAGCTTCTAACCATTTACCCTGGTGAGTTAAACTAATATATGCTGCAGTATCCTCATCTAGCGTACTCATTAGCTTATCAGTAACACTATTAACTGGTTGACCTTTTCATAAGTGTCCGCACCTCTAATTTTACAATAATTTTCCCACGTAGCTATTAAACGCGATACAAATAATACATGGGTTTCGTTCGGATTTCTCCTAGCTTTCCGGAAATTTTCTAAACATGCCTTCGGGGTTGGCTCATGTTCCCTTAGGACTAACTCCTTTAATTCCTCATAATTCTCCATTTGTTCCTTAGTGGTATAAATTAACAAATTATCCGCCTTATCTCCTAACATATTTAGTAGAATTTCGGCCTGCTGGTTTTCCGGTACATCTTTAGTTTGGAATGCCCTTTCTAAACTGTTGAAAAATAAATTCCATCCCTCAGTCCCTTCTGGTATTTTGATAGATAGAGTTTTAACACTTTTGATCAATTTTTCTATATTACTTTCATTATTAGATTCCCTAACATTAGAATTATTTGCCGAACCTTGAACCCTTAGTCTCTCCATTTCTAATTCATGTTCCATCCTTAATTTTTCTATCCTCTCTTCTCTTTCTAACCTTTCGTGTTTTTCTTCGCGCTCTAACTTTTCCTGTTTTTCTTCACGCTCTAACCTTTCCTGTTTTTCTAACTTTTCGCGTTCTAATTTTTCTTGTTCTAATCGTTCTGCAACAATAGCGTCAGATAATTCCTTAATAACCCCCTCGTCATACTCATCACTGTCCATTATCTTTTTCTTAAGCTGAATTCTGGTATCATCTTCCGCGAATTCAACACCTAATTCTTCAGCTATCACCTGAAGATCAACCTTTTTTAGTTTCAATAAGAAAGCCATACCTTCACCGATTGTTATAACCACCCCACAAGAATAGTTAAACCTACCAAATTAATATTTCCGAAATTTCTAACTTAGTACAGATATTTCTCCACTTATTAAACTAATTAATACCCTTCAGATAATCAATACATTTCATTTCTAATTAACCTACTGCATACTCTAATTTTCCTCAACCATTGATATCACACAATATACTTCCAATAAAACAAAAGGTAAAAGAGTAATTCGATTTGATTACTATGCAATATAGGTCTCAATGTATACACTTAGATAACAACATACAATTTACATAATCATACTGATACGTTGATATTGAATAAAAGTATTGATGTCAATCAAGAAATCCACATAAAGAAAAATTGTACAACATGCATATATAAATTTCTACAATTATCCTCATAAAATATTTCCGAACTCAATACTGGTTCTTACACTTAAAACAAATATACTGAAAATCTTTACTTTTATTTTTACTCACTATGGCTCTCTTTTGAGCCTTTTTTCCCCACTATGGCTCTCTTTTGGGCCTTTTTTTCACTATGGCTCTCTTTTGGGCCTTTTTTTTTCACTATGGCTCTCTTTTGAGCCTTTTTTTTTCCTCACTAATATTGGCCAATTAAAATTTTCATTTGCTTAGAATTTTGATAATGCAACTCTTAAAATTTAAACAGTATTGCTTCATTTAACAATTACTTTAACAATAATTTAGATTTAATGCATTAATTTAGTTCACTAATATCATTATAAATAGCCTACCATTATCATCTCAAATTATTATGACCTTTCTTTAAAACAATAGCAATATGGTTACTAATTCTTTACACCTATCTGAACACAATTATTTCATTGCACATAAATTACCTAGAAAATTTACTTAAATTACTATTAATTATACAACAATACAATTTGGTTCGAGATGTCAGAAGAAATGAATGATCAAAACACCTTACCTTATACTTTCTTTGGTGGGGTACTCTTCTATTCACAGATAGCTCCACGATGTAGCGGTAATATGGCACAACAGTTCAGTTTAGTTCTTTCTAATAAAGATACGCACAACACTTTAGTCCACACTAGACGATATGACACGATACTTTATCACACACTCGACGATCCGGCACGATACTTTAGCACATACTCGACGATACGCACAACACTTTACACACATTCGACGCTACGGCACGACACTTTACACACATTTGACGATACGGCACGACACTTTAGCATACAATCGACGATCCGGCACGATGCTTTAGCACATACTCGACGATATGGCACGACCACACAAGAATTCCACTGGATACTCTGGCATTAACAGACTGCAACACGGCTCGCTGGTCACTGGTTTCAGGCGATTCTATCCCGACGCTGCCAACAATTTGTCGGACGCTCCTCTCAGTCCACCAAACTTAGAAGAATGTCCTAGGTAGTTTAAGCTGCCACCACCGATATTAATGGGTGATATCGGTCACCTGCTGTGAGGATTGGGTAAAATAACACTGACGCTGTTAATGAACTGAACTAACAGTTTATTTAAGATATAGATATGTACACAAGAAACAATATTTACAACTATCTACAATTACAACTCGGATATAGATGATCCGGTTCAACATTAAATTAACTACACTAAACGTTGGTTGTGTACCGTTCAGCTTATACTTTCTTCCTCACACTCAACGCACGTTCGATACGCTTTATCAGAGATTACTGCAGAATCCCAATACACAAGGGTACTAGGCTTCACTTCTCGGCCTATAACACTATCCAACGGGACGCCTTGTCCCACGTTCAAAATATACACTATCCAACAGGACCACAAATCCTGAGCGACCTATCGGTCTCAACGCCAAGCGAGAACTGTCTCCAACCTCTCTGTCCAGAGTTGACCTTGTCAGAGATCTTTCTTCCCCCATGCAGGACTCCTTAGATCTCATTCATTGGTTCAATCCCGCACTCCAACCTTGAGTCATGACATCTCCTGTTTACACATCACTCCAATAGCTAGATGACAGCTGAGGCACGCCCCGCGGCCATCACTTTCATTCATCAACGAGTGCGTCATCTGCACACCTGTGTCAACATCTGTCATTCGTTATTATAGAAAAGAAAGAAAGGTATTTCGAGCTTCACGGATACACAACCCACAATACATAAAATATTCAGATAAGGAAATGTTATTCCTTTCTGATTCAGGGCAGATGTCTTCTAGGAACCTGACACTGGATTTTGAAAATTTTCCTAAATTTAATGCTTTTTTAATAGATTGAAGAAATTAAAAAAAATAAACAATTATTACATTCTTTAATTACTTCTATCAACATCTCACATTTTGATGATACGGATCAATGATTTTGTCTTGGTCAAAAGTTGAGTATGAAGCATTACTATTTTTTTTAAGTGATTGGTTCCAAGGACAATTAGGATAAGAATTTGCTGCTTCGCTACATAAAATTCTAGCATCGTATTTACTCGTGTATAATTCCGACCCCCCAAAAAAAATTACCATGTAAATTAAAAAAAAAGAATTTTCACGAATAAATCGAACCACATTTAGGATCATTTGTCCAAAAATGATTAGTAATGGAGGCAAGAAAAATTAATAAATTTTCCTCAGATTAGTAAATTTCTAATAAGACTTTTTTAATTCGATGTTTTATTTTAAAATTGTATAATTATGTGAAACATAAGAAGCTTAAACTATTTTGAAACTTATTCACATCAATTTAATGATACTTAAAAAAAAAATATTTTGAAAAAAATATTATTTAAGCCTCATTTATAAAGATAATAACTAAAAATGCTAAAATATAGTATTTTTTTTTGCACAGTGAATCTTTTAGAAGAGAAATCTAAGTTGAACTTATTTTTTTAAAAGGGATTCAGATGTTAAAAGGCATACATATATTAAAGGGAATTCTATATCGATAAAATAATTGCAGATTACACTGCTTATTGTTGACTATTTTTATTTGTCCGTCATAGAGAAATTGAACGATATTATTTCTTTCTCCAAACCAAAGTAATATGTGATTAGCTCAAATACTTGCCTATTCGCCGATTATACTGGGAATAAATTAATTTTTACTAACTTGTGTATAAGTCGACCCCCCAGAAAATCAAAATTTTTTTAACTCAGCTCTCGAATTTTGTCTAAAAGTCTTCTATTTATACACGAGTATATTCGGTAATTCTTTTAAATACTTTGAATGACCCCCCTCCCCCCCACACACACCTAGACAAGAAATCTCCGTTCAAGATTGTTGCTTGGGAGAGAAAGTGTAAACTACAGTGGTGGATTTACTACTTGAGAAAAAAGGTGTTTTTTAAGATATTTTATTTATTTATTTTTTTAATAAAGGTATGTGATTTAAGATCATTTGCACTTTTCTGACGGAGGGGAAAATCTACGTTTGTGGCATCAACACTAAAGAGGGGAAAAAGGTTACTGATACTGAGGATCACTAAATTTTTCAAATTATTGGTGAGTTTAAAAATATTACGTGACATCAGAGCAGCAGAACATCAAAGACTTGAACGCTGGTATGACTAGTGTTCATGAATAATAAATCCCACATTTCTTTTGATACATAATCCATAAAGGATTTTCCATACAGACCATAACGTAAAATGGAAGAATATGTAGTATATCATAGCACATCTAGTTCGTTCAGAGAATGAACTAGGTATACTACGAAATTCATTTTCAATAGGCAATGTGGGATAGTAATCATAAGTTTATCGTAATCAATCAGTTTTAAAGGGAAATTGAATTGGAAAAAGAAAACAAAAAAAATCAAATGCTATTTACCAGCATTTATTGACATCTAAACATCACATCAGATATTTATACTTTTATGAAAAATCAATCAGAATTCAGAAGATCTTGAAACTAAGTAATTTAATAACTACAAATATTAGCAATGACATTGTAACAAATTAGGATATTTTCTATTGATACATTCCTGATGAGCACAGCATAGATTTAAAACACTTTTAGTGACGTTTACTTCAATTTTGAAACCTTACCAGGCTTCTTTTTAAAATAACAATCAGTGTATCAAACACATTTAATTATATCTTATTTTCAAAATTATGGGGTATTCAAGGCTGTATCCCCTTAAAAACGATATTTTCAGCATAACCTTTTCAGTCTTGATGATGCCTGTGGACGACACTAAAAAACACTCTTTAAATTAGTTTAAATTTTTCTAGAATTGTTAAATTACCTTTAGATATTTTTAACGGATGTGTCAGGTCCCGACATAGACAGTGGGGGGGGGGGAATTGGTGCAAAAATTATTCGGGAGCCCCCCCCCCCCTTCTATCTTTTGAAATTTTTCGTGAATTATGCGGGAAATATTTAAAACATTACTTCATACTTATTATCCGTATACATTAATTTCATACCAAGTATTATTCAAATCTATATACAGAATAGTGCAAGAAAGATAACTTGAAGAAACTGAGGAGCAGAATTTTTTCGGTTATAGGAATTATAAAGATAAACGTAAGCTGTTAAAACATGCAGTTATTTCAAGCATAATAATGCTTCATCATAATTAAGCATAAGCATGTATTTGGGCGATTCCTCATACGGAAAAGCAAATAAATTAATAATAACAGCAAAAAAAAAAAAAAATAATAATAATAATAACACTTATTATGTTGTTACTACTTTCCTCATGGTGTGTACTTCAGTACTTCGGTATAAAATTTTCTGTTTTGACAAAGTCTTTTAAGCAGAAAGCAACAGGTAAGAGATGCATGAGATACGGTAATATTATAATGAAATTTACTTATTTTTTTTTTTACTTTATGAAATCAATAAGAATACAATCAAATATAACAAAATAAAAAGCTCTTTAAATTAAAATTCGTTCCCTTTTTATCATTTGGCTTCTTTTTATGTGAGCATTTGATAAGTATCAATATACAGGTTGATAAATTTTTGAAGAAGCTTTATAGAAATTTTAAACTGGATTTTGTAAGCCCACGTAATATTTGTCTCAGGGCTAAGGAGGTTAATATGTTATACGAAAGACAGTTTTAAAATCAAAGAAATTCAGTTAGCTTAAATGTTAGAGCATTGGCCTTGTAAGCCAAGTATCTGGGTTCGATTCCCAGACTGGGCAATTTTACGCTCAGTAGGAAATATTTAATTCATATGATAACTTTACCAATCGGTTTCATTGCATTAAAAATGCAATTTGTTGAATAGTATCTTTTTTTAAAATCTATAGTTGGCTTACTTGCAATTTTTCGATTTCTTTTTTTTTCAGTATTAAATTTATGATGTATTTATCGTTATTTTTTCAACTAAACTTTTAAAATAAAAATTTTAAATATTGAAAACATACAAAAAAATTAATTGAAATCATCAATTAATTTTGAATAAAAAAGTTTATTGTATGACATAAATAAAAAAATTATATAACCTAAACCTGAGACTTTACACAACTTTCTAACTGAACAAGAGTGGAGCCCTAGTAATTTGCACCTTTCTCTGCAGACCTGGAAGCTAAATTTCAGGTTTAATTAAGAATATTACAATGGGCCCCAGCAATGCCAGGCAGTGCAGTTAGTAAAATATAAATTTTAATTATAAAGCTTTAAAAAAGAAATGATTTGCACTTTAAAAATCTGTTTATATTAAGAAACGATTATTTATTTTACCTTTGCATTTAATTATGACTGTAAACTGGCAGTGATGATATTTCTAACAAAATACTTATTGTCAATTTTTCATCACTAACAGAGAAATATGAGTGTACACTGATGTAAAATTTTTGTGTTCACCTTGAATATATTTAGTAAATTTGGTAAATGTGAGTCTATAAATATTGAGACGTTCCTGTCTGCAAAAAAAAAAAATGAGACAACATCAAGCCATCTGTGGCATGTGTGTGAACAGTTTTCCCATTGATACGAAACTCATTCATAGTTTTAAAATAAAAATTTAATGCACAACTTTGCTCTAAAAATAAACAGAAAGAGTTTATTGGAAAAAATGAAGTAGAATTTGCAACTGAATTTACTTACGTGAAATTTTTATTCACATTGCTTTCAAGGTGAAAACCAATAGAGTGAAAAATTCTGTTGGTTATTTTTTCACTCTATTGATTTTGTGCTATTTTAGCAATGTGAATAAAAGCTCGTGAATTTAAATTCAACTTTTGCTATATCTCGGACTTATTTCTCCATTTAAATTATCATATGAAGAATTTTCAATTAGCAATTGAAGAAATCAACAAGTAAAATTATCAAGCAGTTTGCTAATGGAATTTATAGAAGACTCAAAAGCAATTTGAAAATAAATGTATATCTAAATACAAACCATGAGTTTCGATATATTTTATTATTCACCTTTATGATTTTAGTAAAACTTAATTGAATTTATTACAGCTCCTGTAACGGACACTTGTTATTCAGTTTACCTTTACCATGTTAATTCTTTAAATGTGGTGTTATAGCTCATGTGTCTTTTATGAATATAAGGTAATACATGTGCTCAATGATAAGGCATCACTGGTTGCTCTAAATCATTGCTCAAATCTGGTACAGTAAAATCGAGTACAGTAGATTCCCTAAAATCTGCACAGCTTGAGACCAGACGTTCTGCGGATTTTAGAATTTTGCAAATTTTTGGTCATTGCTTTGAAATCAGGCATACCATTTACATTCTTTAAACAGTAATTTGAATGTAATTAACAATGAAATTGAAGCTATTATGAGGGTTACAATATAATAAAACATTAAAATAAGTAATAAACCAAAATAATAAAAATTTATATAAATCTTAACATGATTAAAATATTAAAAACAAAGGTCAAGTTAATAATCAATAATGAATGATTAAATATTTATTATAAAGATAAGATGAATTTTTCATATGAAATTTGCTTTATAAAGATACATTACTAATTCACATCAAAAACATAAAATAAGAAAGTTTTATTTCAAGTTTAGCCAGACTTAATAACCAAAAAAGATTGGTTAATACATAAATATATCTGGTGAAAAGATTGTGATTACTAGTGATATCAGCAATATCTTAATTTATTCCAAAATAAATTTGTTCTTCCTTCATGAAAACACATGAATTCAGTAATATTAATGAAAATTACGAATTAAAATACATACGGAATTGATATAAAAATAAAAAAGTCAAATTTTGTGCAGAGGATAAAATTTAATGTTTCATTGTTTACATCTGTAATTTATATGTGGATTTTAGAGAGTTTCGGTTTTTAGGGTTGCAGATTTGATGAAGTCTACTGTAAATTGATTTTAAAATATAATCTCATAGAAAAATCAACTGATTTGTGGTGTTTATATGATTCCTATTTAAATGTTTTTAGTGCAATTTTCTTTTTTTCATATCCACTTTAAATAAATAATGAATATCATCTTAATGATTTGAAAATAATTATCTGTGAAAATTTCATTACAGACCTCGAAATGTGAGGGAATTTTCAGAGAAGATATTTGAGACACACTGTCTTTAACAACACTTGAAAGCCACTGTATTTAGTTTTTCTACATCTAGTTCTGCATTTTTAAAGTAAATTCTGCAATTTTCCTCTTGGACAGTCATTTTTATTGCGATTATAAGATTGAAATTGCGATATTGAAAATGCATATTATAAGCGCAATAATCATCGTTATTTTAAATATTGCTGTTTTCATAATTTTATTTAACATGCAGATGGGGGTTTTGGTTGATTTGTCATTAAATAAAATGTGCTATTTGTGTGGTTTTTCATTCTCATTTAATGTTATATTGTGACTACTTTACTCTCTACTCACATTATTATAATATACCGGGGTGCAAAATGATAGAAACGATCGTGTAAATGCCCAAATAAAAAATTTAAGTATATTAATCCTGATATAAACTATATAAATTTTTTGTATCATACTAAATACTCGATATAAACATAAAGAAAACATTCTAAAACAATTGATATAAATATAATCTAATTTGTTGCATTTTTATTAGATATGCACTTGGAGCAAATTGATAAGGATGAAACAGATTTTTCTGAATTATAGAAATATTACATGTCAGTTGGGTTCGTTTGTTTTAGGTAATTTCAATGCAACATTGTAGCAAAGAGCTTATAATAGTTTTAAATTTGTTAAGGTTACAAAACACATATCTTCCAAATTTCAGATTTTAATACTGCTTTCGAGATGTACTACATGATTTGACCATCTTTTACTATATATTGTGCTCTATAATGCTTTAAACATTAATCACAGGATTTAGAATTGGACCATTGGCTGGCCAATCAAGTTCGAGAGTCTTCTTTAGCTTCAAACCATTTTTTATTTTGAGTATTTTTTTGAATTAATCGCGGAACTATCTAGTTGAAATTTCGTAAGAGTCAGTAATTTTTTTTACCCAAGTTCAACAAATGGCATTCTAAAATGCTAATAGAGGTATGTTAATTTTGTTTATCCATCTAAAAAAGCAATTTTACGCTTATCTATCGAGGAAAAGGTAACCCAAATAATTAGGAAGTTTTCACCTAATTTGATGCGTAGATAATATCTCTTGTTCATTTTGAAGACCATGCAAATATGGATGAATACCTTCTGGAATTTCGAAATTGAATTTCCTTTCAGCACCGAAGATAATTTCGCGCAAATTTGTTTGCTGCTTAATGTGTTTTTGTGCAAACAGAAACCGTTCTTTTTTACTGTCAGAGGTTTGACGAGGACTTCAATGTGATTTTACATTTTAAAGAACTCACAATATTATTATTGTTCTTCGTATGATCAATACTGATGCTGGCGTCTTTATCTTGCTTTCAAATACCTTTTCTGTCATTATTTTACGGAGAAACATGCAAATAGTGAAATTTCAGATCTTTTTAAATAAATTTTTTACCTTTTCTTAATTTTGTAGTTACATAAATAGATGGATTCTATAAGAAATAAAGAATTGACACTCTTTGAATAATATTGTCTTCTCGCACTTGCTCCTTGGGAAATATCAGCAATTTCTTGAAATTACATTCCGATGTTTTTATAAGCTAGAATTTACCCTCTTTCAATGTCAAAAAGCATTTTGATTCACCTTTTTATCCAGATGTTTTGAAAACTAAACGAATGTGCTCAAAAACTCTTTTAAATGCGCTTTTAAATGATATGTGAAAATATCCGCCAATCACGTTCTGCAGTGGTAGAAATATCGACTGCGTTCTTATCAATTTGCTACTGTGTGAATTTGGCAAAATACGTATTTAAAAATGATTTAAATACTAAAGACAATTTTTTGCTATCGACTTACTTAAATATTTATTGGAATACAACATATTTAATTTTAACACAAAGGTTTCGCTTTTGCATAGCAAACTCAAACTGATTTATCGTTTTTTTCTATCGTTCCTATCTTTTTGCACCCCGCTATAGTTTGATGCTTTCTTCTCACACAATTCATCGTCCGATTTGCATGTATCAAAGAATATATTTCCAAACAAATTTTGAAATTGTAGAAAAAAATTGTTTTGATAAATTATCTTGTTTCTTAGTTTTATTAAGTAATTATCTTATTTTATTTATTGCAGATGCACAAAGTTAGTTACATATCACATAACTCAAAATTATCTTTAAAGTTTTAAAAATACAACAAGATATACAAAATCTTTTTGGAAAAGTAACTTCTACAAACTCAAAGCAAGGAAAATCATTTGTTTGTGAAATATGCAAGAAAGGGCTTCTTCAGCAGAGTCATTTAAGCACGCATATCTTGACTCATACTGGTGAAAAAACTTTTGTATGTGAATTATGTAACAAGAAATTTCCTCATTAAAAACAATTTAAGCAGGCATATGTTAATTCATACTGGTGCAAAGCCTTTTGTGTGTGAGATATGTAACAAGATCTTTTCTAACAAAAGTAACCTGAGTGTGCATCTGTTAATTCATACTGGTGAGAAACGTTTTGCATGTGAGTTATGCAACAAAAAATTCTCTCGTAAGAGCATTTTAAGCACACACTTGTTAACTCGTACTGGTGGCAAACCTTTTGTATGTGAGATATGCAACAGGAAATTTTCTCAAAAGAGTCATTTAAATACACACTTGTTACTTCATTTTGGTGTAAAATATTTTGTGTGTGATGTATGCAACAAGAAATTTTCTCAAAAAGTACATTTAAACGGACATATGCTAATTCATACTGGCAAAAAATCTATTATGTGTGAGATTTGTAACAAAAAATTTTCTCGAAAAGGTGAATTAAGCAGGCACCTGTTAACTCACAGTGGTAAGAAACATTTTGCATGTGAATTATGCAACAAGAATTTTTCTCGTAAAAGCAGTCAAAGGAGGCATATGTTAATTCATACGGGTGAGAAGCCTTTTGTATGTGAGGTATGCAAGAAGAGTTTTTCTGATAAGAGTCATTTTAACAAACACTTGTTAATTCATTCAGGTGTGAATCATTTTGGGTGTTAAATGTGCAACTAGAGGTTTTCTGAAAATGATGATTTAAACCATCATCTGTTATTTCATGCCCTGGTGGGAAATATTTTGTGTCTGTGATATGCCTAAAGAAATTCTCTCAAGAGAGTGATTTAAGCCTTTATTTTTTAATTCATAATTGTGAGTAAAAGTTCTGTATGAGCTATACAATAAAAAATTTTCTCTTTAAATTTACCTAAGCGCAACCATTTTAACTCATTCTGGTGAGAAACGTTTTCTGTGCAAAATATATTCAAAGAAATTCTCTCATAGCAGTTGTTTATGTCAACATTTATTAGTTTTCAGTGGTGAGAAGTGTGTGATATGAAATAAAAAAATCTATTAAAAAGGATCATTTAAGCATGTGTCTGTTATCCTGGTGAAAATTGTTTTATGCATGGGTTATAAAACAAACATACCTTATGATATGTTACTTTGCCAGTATGCTTTGAGAAATTATTTTGCACAATGTGTTACGGGCACTGGCATGGACCAATGTGGCGCTATGAACACATGTGGTAGTATCTGATGAAGAGCACCATGCCGTGCATATCACGCTTTTGCATAACATTGGACAAAATTGTCACAATGACATTAAAATTCAAAGATATGTTAAATGACCTATGAACCATATCTCCAATTATACCTTAGCATGAAACGTACCAGACACTTTAGGTCTGTCGGGCTGAGGACAAAACCCTGGTGTTCCCAGATCTGCTTCCAGATGTGAAAATTAATAACCCTTTTAGAGGCTGAAAACTTTTGTTCATAAAATGATGAAATAATTCACTCACATCAGAATTTTCAAATGAATTTCTTGGAAAATAAAAACCTGTAGCCATCTCATCCTACTGTATTATTTATTTCTAATATTTTTTTAATTTTTACGATTTTTTTCTCTGTATTTCTTTTATAATATGTTTGCTATGGTATACAGATGAAGTTATATATTTATTATTTGAATATTTTGCTGTTTTAAATGAAAACAAATTAATTAAATTTCGCTTTAATATATGAAATGATATGTTATATGTTATATGCATTCTTCAATAATATTGTCTTCTCACACTTGCTCCTTGCAAAGCCGTAAGTACCAACTTCTAAACCAAAAAAGGTGGACAATATTAGCCTTGAATTCACACACAAATCTTGATGATGACTGTAGACAATACATATTTGGATACTTTAGTTTTGTATAAGATGTATAAATTTTCGGTACTGTTAGGTTATCCCGTCGACCAAAAATCTATCGCCAAACTATAAGATTAAACGCCAATAATGGATGATCGTGAATGTCACTTTCAATGAGATTAAATACGATACACATTTTTAAAATGCCATTAAGTGATTTTTATTTTAATTTTTTATTTGTATTTTTATTAACATTCTACTAATTATTTATTTATTTCGTTATTTAAAATAAAAATTATGTCAATATGTATAGTTTGGCGATTTGTATAATTTGGCGAAATTGGTCGGCGAGATAACCCAGTAGTACCAAATTTTCATACACATGAAACGGTACAATTAAGATTTAAAATTCTCTATAGAAGGCACTATATCTATGTTCTTTTGTTCCAGTCTGTTTACAAATTTGTTAATATTATGCTTAAACCACTTAGTCTAGGCAATTTTACTTAAATTAAAAAACTCTTATTCAATTCAAAACACGTTTTCAACTTTTATTATCCATGTACCACAATCCATTTAAATTGTGTCTGATTGCGCTGTGTATTATATTCTTGACACTTGGTATATATTAATGTATTTCAGCTGAAAAATTGCCTAACACAATTTCAAATACTTACCTGAAATAAGAAAAAAAATAGGATGTAATGTGTCTTCATCATTTTCTGCGATTGCGTAATTGATCTTATTTATATTACACTCACGTCACTTGCCACAATAGAATTCAGTTAAAAAATAAAAATGTATTTGATTTATTTCGGGGAGATTCCTACAGAATATATAAAATTTAGACATCCTAATCTAATGAAATCACACCATATTTTATACTAAATTTTAATAAGCTTTGAAAACTATAACACAGTTGAAACTTAATTTCTGTAACTGTCATTTATAAATAATAAAGTATCTGAATTATTTTGTGTAGTTCTGTAAAAAGAAATGAATGTTACATGCTGTAGAAACTTTTTTTTATCTTGTTCAGAATATAGCAAATTTATTTCTTTATATTATAGATATAACACAACATGAATAATCATCAAATAATTACTCCCACATAAAATGATAGTATTGAATCTTGTAGGTCTCCTTTCATTGAACAATAAATGTCATATGTACACACCGTTTTATATATGAAACATTTTTCAATGCATATGAACATCATACATCAATTTTTTAATTTTTGAAGTAGGAAAGACTGGGGCAAGTTTTCCAATTTTATTTTATTTTTTATATTTTGATTTAAACAGGATATCATTGTATTGCTTAGACTTTTAACTACACATCAGCATAACAGTAAATATATTTTTTGGCAAAAACGTTTAAGTCTGATCGTTTTATCTTGGAGATTGTGGCCTGCATGTGGGGCACAATGCACACTGCCATGGGCGTAACAAGAGAATTTTTCTACGGGGGGGGGACACGGCCCTATCAACGTGATAATTTTTAAACAATAACTATAAAAACTATTATTGTCTGAAAAATAGTAATAGTGTGGCAGTGTTTTATACAGTAAACTGTTTGATAATTTCCAAACAATAATACTATTAGTAACTAGTCGGATGTGGCAATCCCAAAATTTCCTTCTATCTCATGCATAGTAATGCGTCAAAATTTGCTACCACAGTGCCTAAATTAAAAGACAATTTATGATCATTGTGAAGCTTCTAAAGACATGAAATTCCGAGCATTAGTTTTTAAAATAAAACTATTGCGGATATTAAAAAAAAATGCAACATAAAAGCGTTATCTCTTGAGCGATTTATGCTAAAACATAAACAGAAGTAATATTTATCAAGCTATATTTGAATCTGAAGTTTGGGGAAAAATTGCTGATCAGAGTTGGGCAAAATACATAAAAAAATCATTTTCGATACAAAATACAAAATACATTAGTTTTAGAACATAAAATACAAAATACAAAATACCCCCCCTATTCAAAAAAATTCAAAATACAAAATACATGTATTTTGAAAATACATTTCAAATACAAAATACATTTGAAACTTTTAAAAGATTGTGTATAACATTGGGGATTTTCACAGACCGTGTCCGGCACGGTCAGCAGTCCGGTTTCGGACATTTTTTTATCCAAAGCACTCTGGCCGGGCCGGCCCGGCCCGGTCTTGCTCTTCAGTCGTTCTGGGCTGTTCCGGGCCAGATATCCGGTTTATATTTTCCTGAAGGATAGTCTCAAACGGACCTGTTCATTACTCTTTCGGGTCCCGGGCTTTACTATTTTCTTTTCAAATTCGAGCCGGGCCTGATTTATTCTGTCCAGACCGGACCAGGACTAGACTTCATCCTTCCTAGAGGTCTGAATTAGTCAAAAATTGTAATATTTTTCCGAATCCAGCCCGTAAGTTGGGTAGCCCGTCCCGGCCTGAACTATCTAAAAATCAGTACAATCTGGCCCGACCCACCAGTTTTTTCCAAATAATGTATGTATTTTTAAATTGCTATAATTTTACAGTTAAAAGTTTTAATTTTATCATTTTTAAAGAATGGTAAATGTATTTCTGGACAATAAAATTAAAGCATAATAAAAGGAACTCTGAAAATGAATCTGTCAAGGAATCCTGTCTTAAGGCTGTTCTTAAATCCAAATGGTTAACTTTATAAAATAAGTTTTGATTTATTTTTTGTTCGAAATGGATGAAAGTAGGAAGTGGTGTTTTTAAAAAGTAATGGAATCGCACTCATTTTCCAGTGTTTTTACAAACGCAATAAGTGTTTCAGAAAATATTGTCAACGTGGGCGTTTTTAACTGCATTTGTGCGCGTAAGAAGATTAACCACTCAAACAGAAACAAGAAAAGTGTTTGCCGCATAAACAAAATCGCTTATGTATCAATAAGTAATTCATTGATCAAAAAATCGAAAACACAATTCGATTCCAAATCTCTTCCATAGTCGGGTCTTTCAATTTATATCTTTCCGTTAAAAAATGAGTTTGTAAATGTGTCAAAATGTTTTGCGCTTGTTAAGCAGAGTAGATGAAAACAGCCTTAAATGGTAAATGTGTTAATTCATGCAAAATGGATTTAATAACAAGCAAAAAGAATATAATAAATCTAGAGAAAACTGTGTATTAGCTGAAAGGAAATCTGTTAAAGGATTTTTTCCCTTATACATTTTTAGAGCCAGTGGCGTACGAAAAAATCTGCGTCCGGGGCAACGTTTCAATTTGGCGACCCCCTTCCAACTTTTTCTTGTGACAGGCTAAAAAATGACGTTGGTAGTATAAATTTGGTGGCCTTTAAATTTCCGAGGCCCGGGGCGACCGCTCCCTTTGCCTCCCCCCCCTTTTTTGCACGGCGCTGGATAGAGCGCCCACAAAAGTTTTGTCACTTACAAAATCACAAGATGTACACTTTCTAAAAACAATCAAATGATATTCAGGACTTTCTAAAACATATAAATCCATCAAAAACATGAAGTAGATTTTTTCGCGAATCCAATACTTTCTTATTGTAAAGATAGAGGAAAGTAAAAGGAGCGAGAGATTGAAAATCAAAGTGCCAGTTCAGTAGTTATTCTTACACGCATACATAAACACACACATATAAAAGAATTGTATAATCTCTTTCGTTGGAAGTTTTTTAAAAAGTATACATAATTCGATAGAGCTTCGATCACTACAATGCAGATATAAATATATTTCCCATGAATAATAAATAAGATAAAATTTTATAAGCAATATTAAATAAACAACATGTTAAACATTTTCATTTAAATCCTGGAAATATCATAACATATAACAATACGACGTTCGGAATATCATGACATACCAAATAATTTTTTGTTGTTTTTTAAATGATGGTGTTTAGTGTTTAGTAGATAATTAGTGTATTCCATTTGTGCATCGCTCTTCTTCATTGTCTGTTTCAACACTTTGAGGGACAAGCAATGGTGTCTCTGTAATGTTAAATTCACACCGGAATAATCGAAAAATTTTAGTTTAAAAATTAAAAAAAGGAATTTTGAAGCATTTTCGAACCGAACTTAAGTATATAAAATTTAGTTAAAAGTTTATAGTGCGAATCTTAATTAAAACTAAGTGGAATATAATCAGTGTTGAATTCAGAAACTTTTTTCCGGGAGGGAATTCAGTGGCTCTGGAGTTGGACAATATAGAGTTCCGGGCGGATTGTACTTTTTTACTATTGAAAACGCAAAATTTCAATTTTTCCGCGGGGGGAACTTTTATTGCTCCGGGGGGGAATGCCCCCCGGGCCATCCCCTGAATTCAACACTGGATATAATATATTTCACTGCCCCTCAAGAAGTTAAAGACCCACAATCTTGAACTGGTCATAGCATTAAAATTACTTTAAATACTCATAACATTTTTTCCATCATTCATATTGTAAAACTGCATTTAAAACTCATGCATACTATATTTGTTATAATGATTGCAAATTAAAAATTGCTATTTATTTTCTTTAAGCATGAATATACTACTATTCTCGTAAAGAATCTTTTATTGATATTTGTTTTTGATTAATTTACAAACCAAATGCTAAATATTTTGAAACTGTGTACAATGAACATCAATCTCGCTTGATACATAAATAATCTCAGAATACACAGGATACATAAATAATTGCACAATTGGTAATGCATAATTTTCTGTTCTTATAAATCGGTACAAAACAATGATAATTATTATTCTTTTAAAAATTTTATTCCAAAAAAATAATGCACATACCCAGAGCCGTGCGAAAGGGGCAGCGAAGGGGGTGGTCGCCCTGGGCGCGGAAATTTAGGGGCGTCAGATTTATACTACCAATGCCATTTTTAGCTTGTCACAAGAAAAAATTGGCTCGGTGTGGCGCGAAATTGAGTCTTTACCCCGGGCGCGGTTTTCTCTTCACATGCCCCTACAAATATTCGCACATTTAAAACCATAAATATATTTTAAAATAAATATCAAAATCAAAAATATACAATAAATCTGCTGTAGGGGAATAATTTTGTAATTAACTTGATAAATATTTTTATCATTAATAAAATTTTCATCTGAGAAATTTTCATTTGAAAATTTTGTTTCGAAGTTTTATTACTTATAAATTAAAAGAAATGAAATTTCGGTTTCGGACAGCAACTTTCATTTCGGTCGGACACCATTTTATATTTTATATCTTCACTAAAAAGGCACTATAAAATAAAACATTAAAAAAAAAAAAAAGGAAGCAGAAGAAGAAAAAGCGAAATCATACTATATAAACATGCATCTCCATTAACGACAGATCTATAGTCACAGCTCCGGTATTTAACATACTCAATCGTAAATACAATTATTAAAAATCTGATCTCTATATCAATAAATAGAACTATTTATATAATAAAATTATCTCGCAATTAAATGAGTATCAGGGGTGAGTTAAAATATGCCCGAACTTTGATAAAAAGGATACAAAGAAACTAGATAAAATATTGCAATCAAGGTATAACGGCATAAAACCATGGAACTATTAAGGAAGAGGAACTGACATAGCCTTAAAATTGTGAAGCTTCAACTGTAACCGCTTTCGCAGAGATTCATTACTACCGCGTCGAATTGTAACCAATAAAATTATGCAGAAAACTTCTCTTTATTTAAACGGCTCAATAAGAGAAATTTTCAATTAAAAAGAATGACAAAAACTAATATTCACTTTTACTGGTAGGAGTTTACTTCTGTGGTAATAGATCCGCCATATTGTGACAACCAAAACTATGTCAGTAAAAAGATTACAACACTTCGCCAAACTGACACCAGTTAAAAGAAATGGAATTTTTTTAGCAGAATTCGCAGAGAATTTTTTAGTCAATAAGGCTCTAAAAGAAGGCGAAATTTTCTAGTTAAGTTTACTGGTGGGAAATTTCACAGACGGTAATGAGAAACTGTAAATCTGATTAAATGAAACAGCTGTCATATTGTGACAACCAACTCAGTTACTTCACTCGCCACTGATAGACAATAGACTATATGTCTCCTCCTTTTTATTCATAACTCCATTCATAAAACTAAAAAATTTACCTTTAAATTTGTTTTAAAATGCGTTGTTGCATCGAAGTTTCCACTTATAACGGTATACTTTGTTGTACACATTTGGCATGCTGCTTTAACTTTGCCGTTACTATCAATAGAAATTATTTAAAAAAAAATCCCATCTAATTTAGCGCAACGTGAACTATCGCAATTCATTGATATATTGTTATCCGGAGCTGGGGCAATATCAACCATTCTTTCACGAGATTTAAACATACACTACATTTCTTTCTGTTACTACATTAGCTTTCTTAAAAGGTACTATACGCAGCAAAACTCTGAATGATTCTTCCAGTTTATCACACAATAGTTTTTGTCGTTCTCACAGCAACTTTATAATTATAAAAACTAGAACGTTAGAATTGTACATGTACAGTTCACCAAAAATGCTTGAGTAAAACAGAAGCATTCGTTCTAAATCTTATCATAGCAATAGTTGAAAAAGTATGTTTACATTAACTTCTAGAAACGAATCCTATCAGACAAAACAAAACAGAGAGGCACCTGTTTTGCTTTTGTGAATCTTACATCTGCGGTGGTTTAAACGAAGCAACTTCAAATCTACAGAAATGTATTTTGAGTTTGAAATGTATTTTCAAAATACAAAATTCTTGGAAAAAGTGTTTCAAAATACATTACTAAAATACTTTCGTTTCTTTGGGATAAAATACAAAATACAAAATACAAATGCGTTTTGAAAATGTATTTCAAATACATGTATTTTCGATACTGCCCATCTCTGTTGCTGATTAGTTCTTGAAATAGAGCTATTGAAGGAATTGGGGGAAAATTCAGCACAGCAGCGCCACATATTGAGAGATTGACGCCAAAACATAAACAAAACTAGTTTATTTCTCAGATTTATTGAATCTGAATCGTGTTTTAACACCTGAGATAGAGCTATTGCGAAAATCATGAAAAATGCAACATAGCAGTGTCACCTGTTGTGCAATTTACACCAAAATGTAAACAACATCGATTCATGTCGAGGACTAACTCAATATTAAGTTTAATGAAAATCTATGCATTAGTTATGGATATATAGCTGTTGCGTAAATCGTGAAAATGCAGCGTAGCAACTCACCTATGGAGCGATTTGCACCAAAAACTAATCAGTATCAATCTATATCAAGAACTACCTGGATATAAATTTTTATTAAATCCCGTGCATTAGTTCTTGAGATAGAGTTATTACAAAAATCGTGAAAAATGTAGCGTACCAGCGCTAGCTGTTGAGCGATTTACACAGAAACGAATACAATATCAACTCATGTCGTACTAACTAACTCTGAAGTTTGATTGATATCCGTACATTAGTTCATGAGAAATAGTTGTTGCGTTAATCGTAACGAAATGTAGCATAGAAGAACCACCTGTTGAGTGATTTGCACCTAAAACTAATGCGTGTCTATTGTATTAGGGACTACCTGAATATAAATTTTTATTACATTCCGTGCATTAGGTCTTGAGATAGAGTGTCCAAAAAATTTATGTTCAATATAGACAGAGTCACAAAACATGTTTTTGGGGATTTCTGATCCTTAAAACGGTTAAATCCATCGAAAACCAGAATTCGAAAATTTTCATAATTCCAATGTTTTCTTCTTGTAAAGATAGAAGAAAGTAAAAATAATTTTGTTAAAACTGATAACACTCAATGGAAAACTCAATTGTTAATACATACCTGGTAACGTATAGTCTATCAAACAAACTAATTGGATGAAACTTTTTTCTGTCTTATACATCAAGTTTTCGATTCAAACAGTGGCAGGGAGAGATGAAGAAAACATTTCTTAATGTAGTCAAATCAACATTAAAAATCTTGTCAGTTTACAAATATGCGAATTGATGATAAGTTAGTTGTGTTTATGATGGCCAATTATCAACACGAGGACTGAGGACCCTGGAGGGGAATGCCCTCCACGAAGGTCTTTCTATGCAAACCTAACCTGTATTTAGGCGTGGAAATCCAAAGTTCGAAGAAAACCACGGAAAACTCTGAACGATTAGATTGATAGGCACGATTGAGTTCGAACCCATCCCATCTACCAGTATCAAGGGCAAAATCTTTCGGCCACTGGTGGGGCAATATGCAAATTGAACTTACATAGATATAAAAATTAGCGAGGCTAACGAAAAAGACGGGTTACCGCTGTGCATTCCACGTACCTTTTTTGCAGACCTGGAGTCACGTGATGCTAGAATGCACCAATGCAGATGTCCAAAAAAAGCATTACGTCACTCCAGCGGTCTTTATAAAAAAGACACGTGGGATGCACCGTAGTAGCCTCTCTTTTTAATTGGCCTCTATATCTAGGTGATCTAGTATGATTTTTTTAAATAGTTACATCGTTTGTCCTGGAAATTGTACAATAAATGTTCTTACAGTACCTCCTTCAGACAGAATATCTCAGTTTTAAATGGAACTTGCTAGCTATAGACAAATATATTTGTGAAATTTAGTTTGGTTTTATGCATATAAATTTCATGTTTTTTTCTATTATACAAAGAGGATATACAGAGAGTCAAGCATTTTGTAAAAACGTGTTTATCAGGATCTCTGACACAGTGAAACAAAGTAAATCCTCTGAAAACCAAAAATAAAAATTATAGATTACGAAATTTTCTTCTAGATTATACATATAAGAAACAAAAATTGAAAACACCAACATTTTTTAACGGCCAAAATTATAATTGTCTTCTCTCAGTTTATCTATTTATTTACTTATTATTATTATTATTATTAAAGGCGAGAAATCCCATTTTTAAACTGAATCGTCCCAAATTTTGAAAACTTCATTGCGGGAAGGAGAAAATAACGAATTTTTTCAAATTATCTCAGGAAAAAAGACACGAAATTCGACAAATGGCTTCGGAGAAAATGCGAAATCTGGGGGGTAATATTGATCTTTTTCGATATTTCAGGACGTATTTACTGCACATACTACTTTTTCTTCCACAATCATTTGCCGAAATTCACGATCGTTTATCGAAATTCGTCTTTTCTTCTGAAACCGGTTGTTGGAATTCGCGATTTCTTCATTTAACGGAATTTCAGATATCCTCCCTCCACATAACTTATTGACAAAATTTCATGCATATTCTGCGATCAATTGACAAAATTCATGACTTATTTTCCGCAAATGATTAATAAAATTTGAAGTACTTTTAGTCACCGATTGCGAAATATACAGCTTTATTTTACAATCGATTGATAAACTCCATTGTTTTAAGGTGCAAACACACGAAATAGAAACTGTCAGCTTTTTTACTGTAGGGACGCTGCATTTTTTATCTCTGATGACATTTCCGAGAAGTGAACAAAAACTTACAAAAAAAGCTTCCTGCAAAACAGGAATCTTTCCTTTAATTAGGGTTCCTTATCCTCTGATCCATTCTTCATCTCCCTGTTTTCTATTGTCACTAAACCGCAGAAGGAAATAACAAATACAAAAATAATACAAAAGAATTCGTCGAATTTAGTTGATTGGGCGATCAAACAAGCATTTGTCCGGAGCCTTATTATACGAGTTGATAGAGAAATTTTGCAGATGTTTTTAGTGATCATTAGATAAGAATACCGATTTTATTTCAGAATAGTTTCACAAAAGTTTCAGTTTTATTTCCAGATATTTTGACTAAAATCACCATTTTATTTCGCGATCGTTTGACGAAAAATGCAATTTTATTTCATAATCTTGTGGCTAAAATAGCGGCTTTATTTCGCGATCATTAGACGAAGAGCGTGAGTTGATATGATAGTTTGGTGAAAATTGTTCTTTTACTTCGTGATAATTTCATGAAAATTGCTTTTTTATTTTGCGATCATTTATCGAAGATAGCTATTTTATTTCCCGATCATTGACGAAGATTGCTGTTTGATTTCACGATCATTTGACAAAGATCGTGGTTTTTTTTATGTCGGGATCGTTTGACGGAGATCGCTATTTTTTATTTTGAGATCATTTGTCAAAGATCGCAGTTTTATTTCTCGATCGTTTTGGCGAAAATAGCGGTTTTATTTCGCGACCGTTAAGGGAAAACCGTGGCTTGAAATCGCGATCGTTTGTCGATAGTCACTGTTTGATTTCACAATCGTTTCACAAAAATAATTGATTTCACGAGTGTTTCATGATAATGGCTGATTTTCTTCACGATCCTTTGACGAAAATCGCGGTTTGATTTCGCGATTGCTTGACGAAAATCGTTTTATTTCTTGTGATCATTTGACAAAAATCGCGGATTGTTAAAAATTTTAAAAAGCACGAATTTGTCATTTGCAGAAAAATGACATCCCTGGATATAACGACCAACAAAGGAATTTTAGCATTTTTTCCTGCAAGTCACTGACGAAATTGTCTATTGTTTCCCACAAGATCGACTGACAAATTTCGGTATGCGTCTCTGTCGCCGATTGACGGATTATGCTCCAATTTCCTCGTGAAAATGACGTGATCGTGATCTTTTTTCACACGACCGAATTGCGTAATTTAGGATTTATTCCCCTTGAAGGATTATCAAATTTTGTGATACTTTCCTGATCAATTGGCGAATTTTCGGATCAATTAGCCTCTTTGTTTCGCCACAGATTAACCAAATTCATTTTTAATTTAATGTCTGACAGAAAATTTTTGCGATTCTTTCTCGCGAGCAATACAGGAATTTCGCAATATTTTCCCCATTATCGAATGATGAAATTCACGATTTTTTTTTCCATGAATGAGGGACCAATTCCTCGGAATTTTTTGCGACAGTTTCCGCGCAATTTTGTAGTTTCTTCCTGCGATAGAAGAAATTTACGATTCTGCCACCGGTATTCCAACTGAAAAATATTGCGATTTTTACACGCGAACAACTGGAAATTTTCGAGAGTTTTTTCCTGCGACAGACTGACAAATTTTCCGATACCTTTCCGTAATAGACTGACGAATTTCACCACCATATTTTTCACGCGATCAAATGACGAAAGTTCAGATTTTTTTCCCGCGACCGAAGGATAATTGTAGGCTATCGATGAATAAGAAATAATTGTAAAAAAAAACGATAAAAAGACTAAACCTGAAAAATATAGGCTCAAAAAAAACAAATGCAAAAAATAGTAAGAAATGGGAGTTTAGCAACCCACTACGAGGCATGTTTAATCTTTCGATTAATTATAATTTTTAAGTTTTAATATTATCACAAGAGTTTAAAATAATAAGGGGAGGTATGTCTGGGGCTTGGCAAACCCGCTCCCCCCGCTAGTTAAGCGTATGTGTTTGGGCTCCAGATGTGAACCAGTTAAAGAGTATCAGCTGTTGCTGTGGCGTAAAAGCAAGGTGTTTATACATACAAAAATAACAGACTTTTGGAAGCTGGTACTTGAGCAAGTGTCTAATCGTGTAACCTGTTAATCAAAAATAACTCTATTATTTCCCATCTCTACTCCAAACCAGACCCATATGTGATTAGTTAAAATACTTGCCTATTCGTCAATCATTAATTTTTTTTTATTTTAAATTTATTTAAAATTTATTTTTTACTAACTCATGTATAAGTCGATCCGCCCCAAAAATCGAAACTCAAAAATCCCAAAATTTGTCTAATTCTTTGATTTATATACGAGTACGTACAGTAATTCCCTTTAACACTGCGAGTGACCCTCTCCCCACACCTAGCCAAGGAATGGCGCTTAAAATTGTTGTATGGAAGAGAAAGTGTAAACTGCAGCAGCGGATCTACTGCTTGGGAGAAGAAGCAAAAATTTTTCTTAATTTTTTTATTCATTCTTTTTTTTTTCAATAAAAGTATGTGATTTTAGTTCAGTTGCAGTTTACTCAGAGTGGGGAAAATGTACGTTTCTGGCATTTACACTAAAGCGGGAGAAAAAGTTACTCATACTGAGGATAATTAAATATTTCTAATTAGTGATTCATTTTAAAATGTTATGAGGTCTCAGAGTAGCGGACCATCAAGGATTTGAATGTTGGTATCGTTAGTATTCATGAATAACAAATACTTTACACACTGTATTCCCCAGAAAACTTGTTTTAAGAAACCTCAGAAATTCATACTCGTTTCTTTTGATAAATACTTCAAATAATATTAGATATTTCATAAAGGATTTTACTTACAGACCATAACAAATAATGGAATTATTTTCACTGTTCCTGTGAACGAACTGTAAATGCTGTGAAATTCATTTTAAATAGGGAATGTGCGATAGTAATCATGAGTTTATTGTAATCAATGAGTTTTAAAGAGAGATTGAATTAGAGAAAGAAAGGAAAAAAGTCGAATGCTTTTTATCAACATTTATTGACATTTGAAAATAGCATCACATGTTCATACTTTTATGAAAAAACAATTAGAATTCAGAAGATCTTAGAACTAAATAATTTAATAAATACAAGTATTAACAATGACTTTGTAATCAAATTAGGTTATTTTCATTTTACAAATTCCTGATGAGAAAAGCATGATTTTAAAACACTTTTTAGCAATGTTTATTTGAATTTTCAAATCTCGTCAGTCTTTTTAAAATAACAGTTTGTATATAAAACACATTTAACTATTTCTTATTTTCAATATTACAGGGAATTCCGAGCAGTACCCCATTAAAAACACTATTTTCAACAGAACCTCCTCAGGCCTGATGTCGCATGTGGGCGACACTAAAAAACATTCTTTAAATTAATTTAAATGTTTCTAGAACGGTTAAAATTACTTTTAGGTATTTTAAAGAACGTGTCCATATCATAAGCATAGACAGATTGATACATTTTTGGAAATGTTTTACAGAATTTTTTAACTGATTTCTGTATTCCCATGTAATATTATCTCAGGACAAAGGAGGTTAAAATGTTATAAGAAAGACAGTTTTAAAATCAAAGAAATTCACTGTGAAAAATTACTTTTAACAATTCTTCAGATTTAAATATTAACAATAGCTAACAGGCTCAATTTTAATGACTTATAAATATATGGTATGGCAAAAAAAGAAAAAAAAAGATTGCAATGGTTGTGCGATCATATAAAAGCTAAAGCCTGATTTAAAAAAAAGTGGGGAAGTACAAAAAACCATTTTGAAATTCCCTATTTGCTAATCTGCTAGTTTAAATTGGCAAGACTTTTGTTGGTAGACGTTTCAATTTAGTCCCTATAATATTTGAATAGACTATGTCAAAGTTCCTACATAAAGGACATATACAGATTAGTAAACAGGGGTCTGTGCAGACTTTTTTCACACGGGGTCCTGTTTGTGTGAAATTGTGAATTTTTTTCTGATATTTGCGAAAACTGTTAGCATTTTGTGAATTTTAAATTATCAATGTCTTCAGGTTCTATTTTTCATGCAGAAAAATCCAAGTAATACCTTCTTTGGTCAGTTTTAACTGCTTATTCACAAACCAGATTTTATTATTAAATGATTAAATTTATGAAAAGTTATATATGAAGGTGAAAACATTCTGTGAAATGTCTATTTAAGAGACAAATAATTTTGTGAAAGTTACTGTTTTGGAATAAAATGTTTTGTGAAGGGTCCTTTTTCGGGATAAGAAATTTTGTGAAGTGTCCTGTTTTAAGATAAATTATTTTGTGAAGGGTTCTTTAAAGGACCTAAAATTTTCCTAAAGATATCCCTAATTAATCGCTATTAGCAAATTATGAGAACAAAATGAACAGGTTGCTCTTTTGAGGGTTTTTTTGTATAAATTTCACATAAGTTTTCTCAAAGCATAACAAGACGCTTCCTTAAAACACTCTTTTAAGAGAAATTATTGTTGCGTGTCTCACACAAAACTTTTCTCCTTAGTATGTATTGAAAGATGTTTGCTTAAATTACTCCTATAAGAGAATTTCTTGTTGCATATTTCACAAACAAAAGGTTTCTCACCAGTATGAAATAACAGATGCTTGCTTAAACCACTCTTTTGAGAAAATTTCTTGTTGCATATTTCACACACAAAAGGTTTCTCGCCAGTATGAGTTCTCAGATGTGTGTTTAAATCACCCTTTTGAGAAAATTTCTTGTTGCATATTTCACAAACAAAAGGTTTTTCACCAGTATGAATTAAGAGATGTGTGCTTAAATGAGACATTCTGGAAAATTTCTTGTTGCATGTTTCACATACAAATTGTTTCTCGCCAGTATGAATTAACAGATGCCTCCTTAAACTACTTCTATCAGAGAATTTCTTGTTGCATGTCTCACAAACAAAAGGTTTCTCACCAGTATGAATTAAGAGGTGTGTCCTTAAACTACTCCTTTGAGAAAATTTCTTGTTGCATGTATCACACACAAAAGGTTTCTCTCCAGTATGAATTAAGAGGTGTTTGCTTAAAGAATGTTTTCTTGAAAATTCTTTGTTACATACGTCACAAACAAACAGTTTTCCTGGCTGTGAATCAGAAGTTACTTTTTCTAAAACCTCTTGCAATGAAATATTTTGTTGCATATTTTACGCTTTAAAGACAGTTTTGAGTGATGTGATGTGCGTCTACATTCATGGGTTTTTGCTTCTGCAATAAATATAAGTAACACAATCTATCACCTTTTAAGATTCTTGAATAAGAAATTTACAAATAATAAACTTATTATGAAATGTTAAATAAATGCAGAAAACTAAATTGAAATAGACTCCCAAATGCGTGATGCTTGCAGAACCAATGATGTGTCAGATTAATTTTGTAATTGCATTAATATTTAAACGATAATTAACTTTAGAATAAATAAAAAAATAATTGCCACCATATAATAAAAAATAAAGAACATATTTTCGATAAAAATTAGAAATAATGAGTCAAATCAAGAGAAAATGAAGAGTAAATCAAACATTTATGAATAAAGAATTTATAAATAAAAGTATTTTTAAAAACATTTATAAGTAAAAAATAAAGCAAACTTATGGAGCAAATTTTAGTATTCCATTTCATCTATGAAAATACTAATACACTGTATAAGCAATGTGGATAAAATAATTTATTTTTACGGCAATGCGAATCATAATATTTAGAAGCATTTAGCCAAAATCCTTCCAGATTTAAGAATTTTTTATACTAACATAAATGGCCATTGCAGAAAACATTTTACATTATTGATGCAATTTACATTGCATTGCAATAATTTAACCACTTAATAGAACTTTAACTATTTTAGCTATATAGTATAGATTATATATATATATAACAAAATGCATTTTTTTAGAAGTTTTAAAATACTGCTTTTGGATACATTTATAGATCTGTCAGTACAAATCGGATTAGAAACGGTGTGAAGAGGATCATTAAACAGATTTAAACTGGAGCACCTGTCTGTAGAGAGTACAGGAATACAGAACTTCCGAAGGGAAGGTAAAAAGAAATAATTTATTCAGAAACAAATAAATCAAGAAAACGTTCAGGGGTAGAGTAAAAATTATCAAAAGAATAAAAATGAACATTAATGATTTTGCAGTTATATCTGTTTAGAAGCAGCAGAAAAATAGTTTTAAGAGCATGATTGTAGAAAAAGTCCTTTAGGCCAGTGCCAGGAGAAAAAGGTCATTTCCCTATTTTTTTGGTTTTAAAATTTAGCAAGTTTTACTTGAAACTAATGCTATTCAAAATTTATGAAGCTAAAATGCAACAAACCAATAAGAGCTTATTCGTCATTGAATTTGAATGAGAATTGAATCAAATAATTAAGCTATAGCCAAGTTGGCATCTTTTATAGTTACTTTTTTAGTTGTCGAATTAGGCGATATATAACCAAGTGTAGCCAAGATTGGCGAGAATTTAAAGCTAATTGATATATAGAATAGTTAGGCATTGCACGTCAATTCACGGTACAAATGGCCGCCATTTTAAAATAAGCTGACCTACGAAATTTGCTGAGACATTGTACTATGCATAGAATTAATCTCATCTAAATCAAATTATAAAAACGAGAGTTACTGCATGACAAAATTTAGATTGTTTTAAAATGGCAGCCATCCAAGAAAACCAAACTGCGCAGGTAATACTTTCGGAGACATTGCCAAGTACAGCCAAAGTTCCATAATCCGCACAAGCTGCGACCAAAGGATTTGCGGATTATGGAATATAGAGTATTATGGATTATGCGCTATTTATTATTCCTAGACAGCATTTTAATTTTAAATCAGTGTAATATGAAAATATAAATAAGAAATCTAATAATTAATTTAATATGCTATCTCAAAAAATGCTTTTTTAAAGTTATTTTATTGCATTTAAATAAAAATAATCACATACATAATCCATAATACAGTTTGTTTCTTATTGTTAATATAATAAAAGAGTTATATTAAAAAAAGTAGGTGTTTTATTATAACTTTTTTCAATTATTTTATTATTTGTTTAAAAAAATCTTTTTTGGATCACAAATTCTTACATTTTCTTAATTGTTTATTTCACTGTTTACATTTGTAAAGTTGACGCGAATTATAGAAAACTGCGGATTATGGGTGCATGGATTATCGATCTTCGACTGTACGTTTTATAGACGACGATAAGCTGCCTCCAAATGTGATGACAGATGAAAAAAAAACCTGTATTAATTAAAATAAATAAATATTAGATATCAACATTGAAATATCAAATTAGAATAAAGAAATCGACACAGAACGAATAATATTTAGTGCCACTAAATGAAGCTACCACAAGAATGGAAACTGCAGGCTTTGTTATGGATCAAAAGGACACTTTCCCAGCTTTGTACAAATTAGATCATAGTCATACTTCCTAAAAATAAGTAATCTACAAAAATTGAAGCAAAAGTCAATAAACGAATCTAAATAATAATAATAATTAGGAGATAAAATTTTTTATTATTGACTAAAATGACAATAAATAGTTTTTGTTTCTTAATTAAATTTTCCACTTCTTATTGATTGATAATTTTAAGAGCAGGGATATATTTGTTTTTTAATTTATTTAGTTTTTATATCAAGCACTGACGGTGCCAATATTTTTAAGATTAGCATGAAAAAAAATCACAGTCCCTTTCAGTTTGTGTTAACGAGGTTCCACTAATCATATATATATATATATATATATATATATATATATGTCAACATTTGTGCATAGAATGATTTTAAGGTATGGAAGTCATAATCAGGGAAAATATAATAAAATTTTTCGGAAGTGCTTTCCTCCAAGCGGCTGCAATAAGTAGCTTTTAACTCTGTGTAATTGAAGCTACCTAAAATGTTAACTATCATCTAACTTAAATTCATTTATCAATGAAATCATACTTTACAAATCAATTTAGTGTAACCAGAAATAACACCTTAGCAATGTTGCCATGATGTATTACTTACCTTTTATTTATAAAACATAACTGTACTGCATCATTATACTTGTTAATAAAAAATGTGCATGGAATTGGATGACATTACTAAAGATTTAATAACTTTAAATGTAACAGAATATGAAAAAGTAATTGATAAAAAATATCAAAACAAAGTTTGTTTTTTAATGTTTTAAAAATATTCAAATTTATTTTCTAATTACTTTCATTTCTTCTATTACTATTCACTTGAGACAAGTTGAGAACTGTCAAATTTTGCCTAAAAGAAAATGTTTAATAATATTCAGTTCTCTTAATTTGATGGAATCTTAATTTGTTTTTTTTTTTGGAACACTCTGCATAGATAATTAAAAACATATAAAAACTAAATATAAAACACAGCAAACTATTGCAATTAAGTTTTAAATTGAAAGCCATAAAATTTTATTTTACTTTGGAGTAAGTAAAATAACAAAAGTACATAAAACTAATATTAAATACAAATTCATTTTACTTAATCTCCTCAGTCATGAGACAAATATTATGTGGGACTACAAAAACCTGTTTAAAATTATTATAACACATGTCCAAAGATGCATCAGTCTAAATATCGATGCTTCTAATATACGCACATTCATTAAAAAGGTCTGAATGCAATTTTAACAAATCTGGAAGCATTTAAATTAATTTAAAGAGAGTTTTTAGTGTCGCCTCCAGGTGACATCAAGACTGAGAAGGTTTATGGAAAAAAAGCAAGCCTATAAATTACATATAAAGCATAAATTATTACAGTTACTTTTATAATTGAAAAACTGCAGCACACCAAAATTTATTATTGAATCAAGATTTTGTCGTTAGTATTACTTTAACATATTTAACAATGGATGCATTCAAGAATAATACCATGAAAAAATATAAACTACATATAAAGCAGATAATAATTACAGCCACAATAGGAGTGTCCGACCGAGTTGCAGTATCAGTAACAGGCGCTTTTCTAGAAGACTTGCGAGTTGTGACACGTGACGACATGTCCAAAGTTATAGAAAGGCATAACACAAGCAGAAAAAGAAATAAATATCGCATGAAATGCCAAGTCCAAGATTAGAGTTTCATATCCACCAATATCTTGAAAAGATTGTATTTTGACCGTCGAAAAGATCCAACTTTAATTCAGAGGAATATTGAGGGAACGCTCCATGAATAAAGAGTGGTTGAAGAATACTGGACCCTTATAGAAGAATCTGGCTACGATTATACAGGGCAAGTGTCACCAATAACCTCTTCTGCTATGTTTCTCATATGATTTTCCATACTTTCCGCTCCATCAAGAAGAGAAAATTGATAAGAAAAAAAAATCTCTGAAATGTGAAAAGTTACATACTTTTTGGCTACTTTGATATTTTTAGACCTCGAAATGGAAGACGGAAGATATTTATTTGCTATTATAAAGTTTTTTACTTATGTTTCTTGCATATTTTTCTAACATTTCCATGTAAGCGGCAATAGAAAATCGAAAAATAAAAAAATTACTAAAATGGGAAAATTTGTATAATTTTCGACAAATTTCACATATTTAGAACCCAAAGTGGAACCAGAAGATATTTTTTAATTGACCTAATATTTTGGACTTGTGTTCCTTATGTACTCTTTCAGTTTTTCCGCACTAGGGCGAAGAAAAAATTGAAAATTTAAAATATTACTGAAATGTGAAAAAATACAACATTTTTGACTAAAATTGCATATTTCGACCCAAAAGTGGAACCGGAAGATATTTATTGATTGTTTTGAAATTTTGTGAGTTTATTACTGATACCACTAGACAATTTTTCCGCGCTAGGGAGAAAAGAATTTCGAAAAAAAGTTTTTTACGCTCCGTCCTAATGTCTACTAATAACTTTAAACTAATACTTATAATTGTTTAGATTTGTTTGTTGAAAGTGATTGATAAAGTTCCTGAAAGGATCTGAAAAAGCTATGAAATCACATGAAAAACTGTAAAATCAGAGAGAAAAGTAGAGCTTGATCTAAAAAAATATTACAGTAAAATTTGGGAAATATTTTCAATCTAAAAATGTGCGTAGAAAAGAAATGGAATCAGATGGTCTGTAAAGCTCATGATATAACCCAAATTTTTGTTAGCTGAAAATGAGGACTAAGCTTTATTGGTGCCTTATATGCAGAATTATACTATTATCTACTCAAAATGATTACTGAGGAAATTAGTCAATAGAATATATTGTTATGCAGTCTCAAATCAGTTAAGCTCCACAACGCTAAATGAATAAAAACCATGAAGTAATAATTAAAGTGTAACATTAATATAATTAGGTTGTTGAGGAATTGATGTAGAAAAATATGTCTGATCACAAATATTTAGTATATGGTTGAATCGTAACTGTTCAAGGTTTTGAGTTTACTTGGAATTTTGATCTTCCACTGATAAAAACACCTCGAGTGGAATTGTGTCTACAGTTTGTACTGAACGAACCGTTCTCATACTTCATTACATCAGCCTGTTACATATAGTTATGAACACAAATATTTAAACTGGTTATGGATGATTGAAATACGGAGAGAGTTAAAAATGCCTATTTTTCCTGATTGATTTTAAGGCACCAGTAAAGCTCAGTCCTCATTTTCAGCTAACAAAAATTTGGGTTATATCATGAGCTTTACAGACCATTTGATTCCATTTCTTTTCTTCGCACATTTTTAGATTGAAAATATTTCCCAAATTTTACTGTAATATTTTTTTAGATCAAGCTCTACCTTTCTCTCTAGTTCTACCAGTTTTTTATATGATAACAATTAGCGAGGCTATCGAATAAGACGGGTTACCGCTGTGCATTCCATGTACCTTTTTTTGCAAACCTAGGGCCACGTGATGCTAGAATGCACCAATGCAGATGTACAAAAAAAGCATTACGTCACTCTAGCGGTCTGTATAAAAAGATACGTGGGATGCACTGTAGTAGCATTCCTTTTTAATTGGCCTCCACATCTAGGTGATTAAGTATGATTTTTTTAAATAGCTACATCGTTTGTCTTTAAAATTGTACAAAAAACGTTATTACAGTACCCCCTTCAGACAGAATATCTTAATTTTAACTAGGACCTACTAGCTATAGACACAAATATTTGTGAAATTTAATTTAGTTTATGCATATAAATTTCCTGCACTTTTCTATTATACAAAGAGGATATACAGAGAGTCAAGCAATTTGTAAAGACGTGTTTTTCTCATCTCCGACACACTGAAACAAAGTAAATCCTCTAAAAACCAAAAATAAAAATTTTAGATTACGAAATTTTCTTCTAGATTATACATCATCATCATCATCAACAACCGTTTTCGATCCACTGCTGGATGTAGGTCTTCCCCTGATTTTTCCAATGTTTTCTGTCTAGTGCTTTTGTCATCCAATTTACACCAGCCATTTTTCTAATTTCGTCACTCCATCTTACTTGTGGTCGTCTTCTTGGCCGTTTTACATCTCTGGGATACCACTGTAGTAAAGTTGTGCTCCATCTATTGTCTTGTCTTCTTGCAATGTGCCCAGCCCATTTCCATTTTAGCTGTTTGATTCTTTCAAGGATGTCAAAAACTTTTGTCTGATTTCTTATCCAGGTTATCCTCTTTCTGTCTCTTCTAGTTATTCCTAGCATACATCTTTCCATACTTCTCTGTGTTGTTTGTAGTCTTTGTATCATCCGTTTTATTAGTGTCCATGTTTCTGCTCCGTAAGTTAATGCAGGTAAAATACACTGATTAAACACTTTTCTTTTCAAACAAAGAGGCATATTACTCTTCAGAATAATACTGTTCTTCCCAAAAGCACTCCACCCATTTCTTATTCTTTTATTGATTTCATTCATGATACTATTATCCGATGATAGTTCCTGTCCTAGGTACACATAACTTTGCACTTCTTTAATCTCAGTGTTCTTGTAGACAATTTTCTTTTTTGATGTAAATGAATTAAACAACACCTTAGGCTATCTAAATTTATTTTTAATCCCACATTGATGCTAGCTTCTGCAAGATCTTTTAGCATAATTTCCAATTCTTCAGGACTGTTACTGAAAATTACAATGTCGTCAGCGAACCGGAGATGACTTAAATATTCCCCATTTATTCTGATCCCTTTGTTTTCCCTATCCAGCTTCTTGAAGATATTTTCTAAGACAGCATTAAAAAGCTTAGGTCAATTGGTGTCTCCTTGTCTTACTCCTCTTCCGAGCTTGATCTTCGCTTTTCCTTTATTTAAACGGATGGTTGCTATTGCTTTCTTGTAAATCTTCTTTATGATATTGATGTGAGGTTTGTCTATACCAATGTACTCTAGAGATTCTATTACTGTTGATGCGTAGACGGAATCAAATTCTTTTTGTTTTTCTATGAATTCCCTTAGTGTTTGGATATAATCCATTGTGCTGAATCCACTTCGGAATCCTGCTTGTTCTCTAGGTTGAGCTGAGTCCAGAGCTGATTCAAGTCTTGCCGTTAAAACTTTGGTGAAATTTTTATAAATCACTGACAGTAAGCTGATCGGACAGTAATTTTTAATGTTTTCCTTCTCTCTTTTCTTGTAAAGTAGCACCATCACAGCATTATTCCAATCTTCTGGTACATCTGACTTCTTGAGACATTTGGAAAACAGTAAAGATAGCCTTTTTGCAAATTCTTCTCCTGCTTCTTTGATAAGGTCAATTGTAATTCCATCTTCTCCAGGGCATTTACCTTTTTTCATAAATGTAATAGCTTGCAAAACTTCATCTGTCATCACTGGGATTATCTCTTCAGTTTCTCTTAAGATTTCTCGTTGATCGTGTACGTTAATTTCCCTCTGATCTTCATATTTATATAGATCATTATAGAATTTTTCAACAATGTGTACTATTTCGTTGCTGATTTTGGTGATTGTTCATCTGCTCTCTTCAGTGCAAAAATACCTTTTCTTCTAACACATAACTTGCGTTTAGCTGAATTTAAACTTTTGTTATCTTCCAGGTACTTTTTTAACAAGATAACAGTTAAATTTTCTGATATCTTCTGTAACGCATTTTCTTACTGTTTTACATAATTCAGCATATTCAATTCTTGATTTAGGATCATTTTTCTTCATTTTAAATTCTCTGCGTTTTTTATCAATCTTCTTGTTTCTTCTGTTATTTTCTTTCTCTGTTTTATTTGTGCATCACCGGCTATCTTCTTAGCAATTTCTTGTACAGTATTGGTTAGCTTCTTGTTCACTATTGTAACATCTTGCCCTTCTTCAGAAGTTGATTGAAGTACTTGAAAACGGTTTTGAAGTTCCAAATGAAATTCTTCTTTATGTTTCTGGAGGTTTATAATATCGATTGATTTCTTTGAGTGTAGCAAAAGCTTCATTCTTTCTACTTTAGTATTTAACAGCAGTTTGTATCTAACCAATCTGTGATCACTTCCTGTATTGAAGCTATTGAGAACGCTGCAGTCCTGAATAAGATACTTTTTGTTGGTCAAAATGTAGTCACTTTCACTTGTTGAGCCATTTGCACAAAGTCATGTCCATTTTCTTTGTGGCTTTTTCTTGAAAAATGAATTCATGATATACATCTGTTCACATTCTGCAAACTCAATCAATCTGTTTCCTCTTTCATCTCTCATACCATATCCATGATTACCTACAGATAATTCACCTTTCTTTTTCTCTCCAATTCTAGCATTCCAGTCTCCCATTATTAATTTTATGTAGCAATTTCTTTTTTGATGCATTGAAGCTACTTCTTCATCGAAATCTTCAATTTCTTCATCAGAATAAATTATTGTGGGTAATTTGCAGCTTGTATCTTTTGGACACTTTTATTATTAATCTTGCAACTCTATCTGATGTACTATCATATTCTATAATGTGATTCTTCCACCTTTTATGAATCAGAAATCCTACACCACTTGTTCTTCCATTTTCTATGCCTCTGTAGTATAAAACATGTGCGCTGGCAAGATCAATCTTTTCTTCTCCTTTTCTTCTTACTTCACATAATCCTAAATTGTCCCAGTTGATACTATATAACTCTTCTTCAAGTTCCTGTAAACGATTTTCAGAAGATAGGGATCGTCCATTATACGTAGCCAAGGTCATCAACTTATGGCAGCCAAGCCGAGCCCGGTGATTCATAGCACCCTCTGTCTTCATGTCTGTCTGATCGCTGCCGTAACCAGGAACATGCAGACTACCGGGAACTGAGGACCATGATTTGTTTTGTGAATTCATGATAAAATAAGGGGGGTTGTGGCCAAATCCCTCCACGCTGGCCAAGCGGGTTGGAGGAAGCCCATCCGCGTTCGTTCCCCTTGCACTAGACAAGAGTACTAACAGGCTGTACTGATCAAAGGTGCGGATTGGACATTAAGTCTCTGCTCCCAGTCGATTCCTTTAAGTCCTCCTAGAAAGCATATAAAGGGTCTTCTCCTGGTTGATAAGCAGAGGCTATTAAACAGCCCAGATTATACATATAAGATAGAAAATTTGAAAAGACCAACATTTTTTATTTATAATTGTCTTCTCTCTATTTATTTATTTACTTAATAATAATAATATTATTATTAAAGGTGAGAGATCTCATTTTTAAACTGAATCGTCCCAAATTTTGAAAACTTCATTGCTGGGAGGAGAAAATAACGAATTTTGTCAAATTATTTCAGGAAAAAAGTCACAAATTCGACAAATAATTTCGGAGAAAATGCGAAATCTAGGGATAATATTGGTCTTTTTCGAAATTTCAGGACGTACCGTATTTTCGGGCGTATGCGTCGCACACACCGTAAGCGCCGCACCTCCGAAAATGCATTAAAATAAAACAAATATTCATCAGAAGCGCCGCACCGCCGTATGCGCCGCACTTACGAAAATATATCAAAATGTTAAAAATTGCGTTATATTCAGTGCTTTTTCGCGTTTTTTTAACATTTGTAATATAAATCCAATTTTAAATTTAGTATATTTTTATGATAAAACTAAATTTGAATTCGTGCAGCCTTTTTTTCGCGATTTTTTAATGCGTTTTTTATAGTTTGTAAAGAGGTTTGCAGGGTTTTATCGTGATTTTGACGAAAATTGCAGGGTTTTATCGCGATATTTGACGAAATTTGCAGGGTTTTATCGCGATATTTCACGAATTTGTAGTTTTTTCGCGATACTTGTAAAAATTTGCGTTTTTTTATGGGGATGAATCATGATGAATTGAATGAATCATGAATTTTGATACTTTAAGCAATACTTGAAAAAAATTGCGTTTTTTTAGAAAAAAACGTAAATTCTGTCAAAAAAGCACAAAAAAAGGAGAAATTTGTAAAAAAGCATAAAAAGAATGAAATCTATTTAAAAAATCTCGAAAAAACACACATTTCATCAAAGATTCATGAACCATTCATTTCATCATGATTTAATGCGTTCTCATTCGCCTTTGAGAAAGGTATGAATCATGATGAATGAATGAATCATGAATCTTTGATGAAATGTTTGTTTTTTGAGATTTTTTTACAGATTTCATGATTTTTTTCAAACTTCTCCTTTTTACTGCGTTTTTTCGCCTGAATTTACGTTTTTTCTCCGTTTATTTATAGATACGACATATTTGCGTTTTTTCTAACAATTTTTTTTGACAATTCTTTTGGCGTCTTTTTGCGATCCTTTGAGAAATTCCCGATTTTTACGCGATCTTTTGACATAATTTGTGTTATTTAGAGATTTTTTGACATATTTCTCTTTTTTAATGCAATCTTTAGTCGAAATGTGGGTTTTTAACGATACTTCGGCGAAATTCATGATTTTTCTGCGATCTTTTCAATAAATTTGCGGTCATTTTTCGTGATTCTTTGGCATAATTAGCGTTTTTTCAGCGATTTTTTTTTTACAGTGGGGACTAGAGTTTGATTGGGAAGGGCGAATTAACGTGATTTTACGATAATAAAATTGTAGTTTTTCAAGTGATCCTTTCATGAAATGCATATTTTTTATCTTTTTACATATTCGCGCTTTTCCCGCGAACCTTTGATAAAAGTATTTTTTTTTCTTCCGATCCTTTGATAAGATTCTTGCTTTTTCTGCGAATGATTGACAGAAATTAGGCTATCATTTGTCGAAATTCGCGATATTTTTTATCCTTCGCATTTTCTTCCTGATGATTGACTTTTCACAATTTTCAGAAAAATTCCGATCAGAATCACCTCTGTAATGAATATCGCTGCAAGAGAAAAAAATATATAAAATATATCGTATCCGCCGCCCCGGCAGAAGCGCCGCAATAAGCATAATTTTAACTTTTAAACTCGTATGCGCCGCGGCGCTTACGCCCGAAAATACGGTATTTACTGGACATACTACTTTTTCTCCCACAAACATTTGCCGAAATTTGCGATCGTTTATCGAAATTCGTGTTTTCTTCTGAGACCGTTTGCCGGAATTCTTCATTTAACGGAATTTCAGATATCCTCCCTTCCCATAACTTACTGACAAAATTTCATGTATTTTCTGCGATCAATTGAAAAAATTCATGATTTATTTTCCGTAAATGATTAATAAAATTTTAGGTACTTTTAGTCACCGATTGCGAAATGTATAGCTTTATTTTGCAATCGATTGATTAACTTCATTGTTTTAAGGTGCAAACGTACGACATACAAACGGTCGGACTTTTTATTGTAGGGACGCTGTAATTTTTTTTTTTTTTTTTTAAATCTCTGATGACATTTCTGGGAAGAGAACAAAAACCTGCAAAAAGATTGCTGCAAAACAGGAATCTTCCCTTTAATTAGGGTTCCTTATCCTCTGATCCAATCTTCATCTTCATGTTTTCTATTAAGGAAATAACAAATACAAAAATAATACAAAAGAATTTGCCGAATTTAGTTGATTGGACGATCAAACAAGCATTTGTTCGGAGCCTTATTATACGAGCTAATATAGAAATTTTGCCGATGTTTTTAGTGATCATTAGATAAGAATTACGATTTTATTTCAGAATAGTTTCACAGAAGTTTCAGTTTCATTTCGAGATATTTTGACGAAAATCACCATTTTATTTCGCGATCGTGTGACGAAAACTGCAATTTTATTTCATAATCTTATGGCGAAAATAGCGGTTTTATTTCGCGATCATTAGACGAAAATCGTGGGTTGATATCGTTATAGTTTGATGAAATTTGTTGTTTTACTTCGTGATCGTTGCATGAAAATCGCTGTTTTATTTTCCGATCATTTATCGAAGATAGCTGTTTTATTTCCCGATCATTGACAAAGATCGCTGCTTGATTTCACGATCATTTGGCAAAGATCGTGGTTTTTTAATTCGGAATCGTTTGACGAAGATCGCAATTTTTTATTTTGAGATCATTTGTCACAGATCGCAATTTTATTTCTCGATCGTTTGGCGAAAATAGCGTATTTATTTCGCGACCGTTAAGGGAAAACCGTAACTTGAAATAGCGATCGTTTGTCGAAAGTCGGGGCTTGATTTCACAAAATAATGGATTTCACGACTGTTTTATGATAATCGCTGTTTTCTTTCACGATCCTTTGACGAAAATCGCGGTTTGATTTCGCGATTGTTTTACGAAAATCGTTTTTTTTTCTTGTGATCATTAGACAAACGGATTGTTAAAAATTTTAGAAAGCGAGAATTTGTCATCTGCAGAAAAATTGACAACGACCAACAAAAGAATTGTAGTATTTTTTCCTGCAAGTCACTGACGAAACTGTCTATTGTTTCCCACAAGATCGACTGACAAATTTCGCTATGAGTCTCTGTCGCCGATTGATGGATTATGCTCTAATTTCCTCGTAAAAATGACGAAATCGTGATCTTTTTTCCTCCGACCGAATAGCGTAATTTAAGATTTTTCCCCATGAAGGATTATCAAATTTTATGATTTTTCCTAATCAATTGGTGATTTTCCCATTTTTATCTCGCCACAGATTGACCAAATACATTTTTAATTTAATGTCTGACAGAAAATATTTGCGATTCTTACTCGCGAGCAATACACGAATTTCGCAATATTTTCCCCATTATCGAATTATGGAATTCACGATTTTTTTTCCATGAATGAGGGACAAATTTTTTGCGATAGTTTCCGCGCAATTTTGTGGTTACTTCCTACATTAGATGAAATTCACGATTCTGCCACCGGTTTTCCGACTGAAAAATTTTGCGATTTTTACACGCGAACAACTGGAAATTTTCGAGAGTTTTTTTCGGCGACTGACTGACAAATTTTCCGATATTTTCCCGTAATCGTTTGACGAATTTCACCATATTTTTCAAGCAATTAGATGACAAAAGTTCAATTTTTTTCCCGCGACCGAAGAATAATTGTAGGCGATCGATAATTAAGAAATAATTGTAAAAAAGCGATAAAAAGACTGAACCTGAAAAATATAGGCTCAAAGAAACAAATGCAAAAAATAGTAAGAAATGGGAGTTTAGCAACCTACTACGAGGCATGTTTAATCTTTCGATTAATCATAATTTTTACGTTCTAATACTATCACAAGTGTTTAAAATAATAAGGGGAGGTATGTCTGGGGCCTGGCAAACCCGCTCCCCCCGCTAGTTAAGTGTATGTGTTTGGGCTCCAGATGTGAACCAGTTAAGAGTATCAGCCGTTGCAGTGACGTAAATACAAGGTGTTTATACTTAAAAAAATAACAGGCTGTTGGAATCTGGCATTTGAGCAAGTGTCTAACAGTGTAACCTGTTAACCAAAAATAACTCCATTTTCCATCTCTACTCCAAACCAGACCCATATGTGATTAGTTGCAACACTTGACTATTCATCAATCATTAATTTTTTTTTTAATTTATTTAAATTTTTTGTTTACTAACTCATGTCTAAGTCCATCCGCCACAAAAAACAAAACTTAAAAACCCTAAAATTTGCCTAAATTCTTCGATTTATACACGAGTACGTACAGTAATTCCCCTTAACACTGTGAGTGACCCTCTCCTCACACCTAGCCAAGGAATGGTGCTTAAAATTTTTGTATGGAAGAGAAATTGTAAACTGCAGCAGTGGATCTACTGCTTGGGAGAAGAAAAAAAATTCTTAATTTTTTTAAATAAAGTGTGATTTTAGTTCAGTTGTAGTTTTCTCAAAGTGGGGAAAATGTACGTTTGTGGTATTTACACCAAAGTGGGGAAAAAGTTACTGATACTGAGGATCATTAAATATTTCTAATTAGTGATTCGTTTTAATATGTTATGAGGTCTCAGAGTAGTGGACCATCAAGGATTTGAATGTTGGTATCGTTAGTATTCATGAATGACAAATACTTTACACACTGTATTCCCCATAAAACTTGTTTTAAGGAACCTCAGAAATTCATGCTCATTTCTTTTCATAAACACTAGAAATGATATTAAATAATTCAAAAAGGATTTTACAAAGGACAGACCATAACATATAATGGAATTATTTTTACTGTACCTCTGAACGAACTGTTAATACTGTGAAATTTATTTTAAATAGGCGAATGTGCGATAGTAATCAATGAGTTTTAAAGAGAGATTGAATTGGAGAAAGAAAGGAAAGAAGTCAAATGCTTTTTACGAACATTTATTGACATTTGAAAATAGCATCACAATTTTATACTTTTATGAAAAAACAATTAGAATTCAGAAGAAACTAGAACTAAATAATTTAATAAATACAGGTATTAACAATGACATTGTAATCAAATTAGGTTATTTTCATTTTACAAATTCCTGATGAGAAAAGCACGATTTTAAAACACTTTTAAGCAACGTTTATTTGAATTTTCAAACCTCGTCAGACTTTGTAAAATAACAATTTGTATATAAAACACATTTAACTATTTCTTATTTTCAATATTACAGGGAATTCCGAGCAGTACCCCTTTAAAAACACTATTTTCAGCAGAACCTCCTCAGTCCTGGTGTCGCATGTGGGTGATACTAAAAAACATTCTTTAAATTAATTTAAATGTTTCTAGAACGGTTAAAATTACTTTTAGGTATTTTTAAACAACGTGCCTATATCATAAGCATAGACAGATTGATACATTTTTAGAGACGTTTTATAGAAATTTTAAGCTGACTTTAGTTGTCCCATGTAATATTATCTCAGGACTAAGGAGGTTAAAATGTTATAAGTACGACAGTTTTAGAATCATAGAAATTCACTGCGAAAAATTACTTTTAACAATTCTTCAGATTTAAACATTCACAATAGCTAACAGGCTCAATTTTAGTGACTTATAAATCTATGTATGTCAAAAAAAGAAAAAAAAAGATTGCAATGGTTGTCCAATCATATAAAAGCTAAAGCCTGATTTTTAAAAAATATGGGGGGGGGGGGGTACAAAAAACCATTTTGAAATTCCCATTTGCTGATTTGCTAGTTTAAATTGGCAAGACTTTTGTTAACAGATGTTTTATTTTAGTCTCTATAATGCTTGAGTAGAATATGTCAAATTTCTTAAATACAGGACATATACAGATTAGTAAACAGGGGTCTGTCCAGACTTTTTTCACAAGGGTGCTGTTTTTGTGAAATTGCGAAATTTTTTCTGATATTTGTAAAAACTGTTAGCATTTTGTGAATTTTAAATTATCAATGTCTTCAGGTTCTATTTTTGATGCAGAAAAATCTAAGTAATACCTACTTTGGTCAGTTTAACTGCTTGTTCACAAACCAGATTTTATTATTAAATGATTAAATTTATGAAAAATTCAATATGAAGGTGAAAAAATTCTGTGAAATGTCTATTTAAGAGACAAATATTTTTGTGAAAGGTACTGTTTTGGGATAAAATGTTTTCTGAAAGTTCCTGTTTGGGGATAAAAAATTTGCTGAAGTGTCCTGTTTTAAAATACATTATTTTGTGAAGGGTTCTTTAAGGGACCTAAAATTTTCCTACACATATCCCTGGTTAATCGCTATTAGCAAATTATGAGAACGAAAATTAACAGATTGCTCTTTTGATGTTTTTTTTTATAAATTTCACATAAGGTTTCTCAATGCATAACAAGATGCATCCTTAAAACTCTCTTTTACCAGAAATTAATGTTGCATGTCTCACACACAACTTTTCTGCCTAGTATGTATTACAAGATGTTTGCTTAAATTATTCTTTTGAGAGAATCTTTTGTTGCATATCTCACACACAAAAGCTTTCTCACCAGTTATGAATTAACAAATGCTTGCTTAATTTACTTTTTTCAGAAAATTTCTTGTTGCATATTTCACACACAAAAGGCTTTTCACCAGTATGAATTAAGTAGTGTCTGCTTAAATGATTCTTTAGAGCGAATTTCTTGTTGCATATTTCACAAACAAAATGTTTGTCACAAGTATGAATTAGCAGATGCCTGCTTAAACTACCCTTTTCAGAAAATTTCTTGTTGCATATTTCACACACAAAAGGCTTTTCACCAGTATGAATTAAGTAGTGTCTGCTTAAATGATTCTTTAGAGCGAATTTCTTGTTGCATATTTCACAAACAAAAGGTTTGTCACCAGTATGAATTAGCAGATGCCTGCTTAAACTACCCTTTTCAGAAAATTTCTTGTTGCATATTTCACATACAAAAGGTTTTTCACCAGTATGAATTAAGTAGTGTCTGCTTAAATGATCCTTTAGAGCGAATTTCTTGTTGCATATTTCACAAACAAAAGGTTTGTCACCAGTATGAATTAGCAGATGCCTGCTTAAACTACCCTTTTCAGAAAATTTCTTGTTACATATTTCACAAACAAAAGGTTTGTCACCAGTATGAATTAGCAGATGCCTGCTTAAATTACCCTTTTTAGAAAATTTCTTGTTGCAAATTTCACACACCAAACGTTTCACACCAGTATGAATTAATAAATGGCTTTTCAGATCACTCTTTCTTAAAAATTTATTGTTGCATATTTCACACACAAAAGGTTTTTCACCAGTATGGATTAACAGATGTGTGCTTAAACTACTCTTTTGAGAGAATTTCTTGTTGCATATCTCGCACACAAAAGGTTTCTCACCTGTATGAACTAACATATCTTTGTTTAAGTCACCCTTTCGTGAGCATTTCTTGTTGCATACCTCACACTCTAAAGGTTTCTCACCAGTATGAATTAAACGGTGTTTGCTTAAATGATCTTTTCTTGAAAATTCTTTGCTGCATACCTCACAAACAAACATTTTTCTTTCCTGGGAGGCAGAACCTACTTTTCCTAAAATTTCTTGTAAAGAAATATTTTGCTGCATATTTCGCACTTCAAAGACAGTTTTGAGTAATTTGATGAGCATCTACATTAACAGCATTTTTCATCTGCAATAAATATAAGTAACATAATCTATCACCTTTAAAAATCATGAAAAAAATTACAAAAAATAAACGCATTGTGATATGTTGAATTAACGCAGAAAACTGAATTGAAATAGACTTCAAATACCTGATGCTCGCAGAACCACTGATGCATCAAACTGATTTTCTAATTGCATAAAGATTTAAACTATAATTGAATTTAAAATAAATCAAAGAATTGATTGTCACCATAAAATAAAAAACTTATCATAAAGAATATATTTTTTAATAAAAATTATATGAAACATATAAAATTAAAAGATATTTCTGCCATTTTTATTTTAATATATTACTTATATCATAAGTAATTTTATATTTTAAAGTTAAGTTTTTCATACTATATAAAACATTCAAACTATTGACTCGTACCTTTAATCTCAGTAATATTAAGTAAAAATTTCAGAAATTCTTGTCTTGTAGACACATTTGTGATGAAAATATTCAGTTTTATGAAAGAAAATGATCGTTTATCTTTAGTAAGCATCTTTTTTACTCTGAAGCATTTTGCTTAGTGACAGTATTGGCAGAGTAATGAATAGTAACATGTTCATGAAGGAAAGTTCCTGTTTTTAAAACAAGCTTCTGTTCACATTACTTTAAAAAGTGATTTTTAATTATAATGAGAAAATCGCATTATAAAAGATATAATCAATAAATAAACTCCTCTGAAACAATGGTATTAATCGAATCGCTAGTATTTTGAAAAAAAAATCATAATAATTTTTCGTACGATTTTTGTCTGTGACATGAAGATATCTTATTTTTTAGAACATTTTATTATATTTTTTAGATCTAACGTGAAATAACGCTTTTCTTTTAGTCTACAAGCATTAACTTAAGATTTGAAATTCAATTACAAAAATAGTTTGTAGAAAAAAAAATGTTTTATAAATTTCTCATTTTTTGATAGCTGATACTGAAACCTATAATTTTTTTTCTTTATTTTTAAGCTTCATGTTACTGCATAAAGAAAAATGTTTCTCTTTTCAATTGGCTTATTTTCAATATTGTTTTAAGTAAAGAAAAGCACTTTATATGTTGTTTGATTAAAAGTTTTCATGTGAAGAAATATGTTTTAGTTTCTGATTTATATTATGCTTGAAATATTTATCATCAACCGTAAGTTGACTATTTTGAAATATTTTATAATGTATCGGAAATATCGTGATATTCATGAACCCTGGTAAGGAACACAGTTTTGGAGGAAATAAACAATATGGATCAGAAATTGATGGACAGAAATAAAGGAATTAAGGTCTGGTGGATGTTTATTTTCATAGATCAGACAAGCACAATGACAGATTGAGTCTAGCTGCTTTCTTTTTATATTTTGTTATTAAACATGTTTACAGTTAGAAAACAGATCACAAAAATAAAAAGAAATCATTCAAGAAATAACCTTTAACTTTTTTTTTGCTAAAGAAAAAAAAATGTTTTTCAGAAATCTAGAATTTCTCAAGTTCATAAAAATTGAAGACTCCCCTTCCCCCTATTTATGCCTGTGATGGGAATTTTTTTTATCTCCTTAATGATTTCTATCAATCCTTTAAATTTCTTGGTTGAATTTTCAAGTACCCTGCTTAGCATAATTGTAAATACACAAAAATTACACAGCAAGCTATTGCAATTAATTTTTAAACTGGAAGCCTGACATTTTATTTTTACTTTGGAGGAAGTAAAACAACAAAAGTACACATACAATTCATATTACATAACCTCGTTAGTCCTGAGACAAATATTGTGTGCGACTATAAAAATCAGTTTAAAATTATTATTAAACATGTCCAAAGATGCATCTCTCTGTATATCAATGCTTCTTATATCCACACATTTACTGAAAATGTCTGGATGTAATTTTAACAATTTTAATTATCAAATTTCAATGAAAGAAAATATTTACATAAGAAATATTTCATTGACTTATAATAAACCTGCAAAATTAGTTACAATAAAAAAGGCATCTAATATTGGTTAGTCTAATCCCCATATACATATATTTTTTTAAAGCTAAACTTAACAAAATACTATTTCGATAAGACTCAGTTGTCCAAATTATAAAAATTAAACTTTAATCATTATGTAAGCAGTAAAACATAATAAAGATCTGTCCTTATGACAGAGTTATCAATTAACGCTCTTATGTTTCATATTCTAAAATGAAAAACAGCAACATTTATTTCAAACATGAAAATACATGTAACTGTATATAAATTATTTAAAAGGTTCATAATAAAACATATAAAAACTTAAAAATACATTTAAAGTGCTTTTAAAAAGTTCACAATGTTTTCAACCATCTCTTATGCAGTCTTCCTCAGTGAGAAAAACTCTAAATGACAGTTATTGGCTCATTCGGAAAAGTCTGGACTGTAATCTGCATGCAATAAATAATTGAAAATAAGACAATTGACTTGGTCAATAATCTTAATTTATTTTTGTCTTAAACTTGTGACTTATATTCAATCTGACAGTTAAAAAAAATGCGTAAACTATTGCATTTAAATTATTGGCTGAAAAATAGTTTTCTTAATAAGGGACCACTCAAGTACCACATAAGCATACTTTTAATAATTTTATACCCCCCAATCCTCTTTGTAAGGAAAAATAAGCTTATGCTACTGCCCCTCTTTGCTTTCATAAGATTATATTACATTACAACATCAAAATTTTTTGCCATAGAAAATTGTAGTTCGTGATAAATTTACATTATAAACACCTGCTAGTTTCATGCATTTCCGAACAAAAATAAATTAATATTTATGTCACAAAATTGTGCCTCTGATTTAAGAACACCTTTAAAAAAGTGATGTTACCTCTCTAAATTGAAATTTATTTTTTGGCAAAAAAGTTTAGCTACTAATTTATCATTAGTTAGCAACTACTGCTTAATTGTACATGTAATTTCATGAAGCACTGGAAGCTTTTGTTGAAATAAAATTCAAGTACATTCTTTTTTGATAACAGTACAAACGGTTCTTTAGTTTATTTTCTCAATTGTCCTTTTAATAATAAGACAATATTCAAATGATAAAATAAACAAAAAATCATTTAACTGATGAATCAAAACTAAATACAGCCAAATTGTACCAGGTTTTATAAAAGATGATGTACTTGAATTAGCATTGATTTTAATTACAAAATATTCCACGATTATGAGAAAATGGCAACAAAAAGATATGATAATTAGTTTTTTTCCTCTTTACTTTAAAAAAAAATGGAATTCTCTTGTTGCTACGATTACAAAATGATATTAAAAACTACAAAAAAATTAATATCTTAAAAATAAATTAAGATACAGTTTTCAAACAAATTGCATTTAAAAGCACATTTTTTCCCAATACGATGGAGTAAAAATTGAAAATTTAGAATGTTTAAAAATTTACAGTGTAGCGTAAATTGCAAAAGTAAAATTTCATCTCAAAGTTGAATGTGTTGTCATTTGCAAAATGACGCATGGGTCACACACAGATATGTTTGGCCTTTATAATACAGATAATTCTGAAAGCATTTAAATTAATTTAAATGATATTTTTTAGTGTTGGCTCCAAGTGACGTCAGGACTGAGGAGGTTATTGAAAAACACAGAATCTCTAAATTATATATAAAGCATTAATTATTACAATTATTTTTATAATTGGAAAAATATACAGTAGAGGATCTATTATCCGGAATTCCGAAATCCGGAAATGAAGATGATTGAGAACGAGATGAATCATGATGAAATGAATGATTCATGAATCTTTGATCAAATGTGCGTTTTTTCGAGATTTCTTAAGATTTCGTGCATTTTTGGCTTTTTTTTCAAAATTCACATTTTTTTGCGTTTTTTCGACAGAATTTACGTTTTCTTTAAAAAAAAACGCAATTTTTTTCAAGTATTGCTTCAAGTATCAAAATTCATAAGTCATTCAAAGATTCATGATTCATTCCCATAAAAAAACGCAAATTTTTTCAAGTATCGCGAAAAAACTCTGCAAATTCGTCAAATATCGTGATAAAACCCTGCAAATTTCGTCAAATATCGCGATAAAACCCTGTAAATCTCGTCAAATATCGCGAAAAAATCCTGCAGATATCTCGCAAAAAATGCAAATTTTGTGAAACGATCGCGGAAAAATCCCGTGTAAACGCCCCTCTCTAATTATTTTACGATTTTTCGTTACCTTTGGGGGGGGGGGGCGGATTAACGGTATTTTATGGCTATATACATATATATATATAAAGACAGTTAGCAAAACGTCCGGATTTTGAAGAGCTCTGAATTTTGGATGTTCGGATTTGAGACTTTGTACTATAGTACAAGAGTCAAAATTGTAGCTTAGTGTTTTTTTCCACAGACTTCTCATACAACACACTTTTCATTCATATTCTAGATAGCAGTGCTATATTCGTGTTTTTGTTGTTGTTGTTGTTTTGGAGGGGGGGGGGTGTCGAGTTTCGGACGGACCCGAAATCCGGAAAGCTCTCGGTCCCGACGATTCCGGATAATAGGTCCTCTACTGTAGTACAATTAAGTATATTAATGAATCAAGAAATATCGTTTGTATTACTTAACACACTTAACAATGGATATATTCAAGAATACCATGAAAAAATATGCTGTCAAAGTTGTATAATCCGCACACCCATATTCTGCAATTTTCTATAATTCGCGTTACTTTACGAATGTAAAAAATGAAATAAGCAGTTAAAAAAATTTGCAAAATAGTGATTCAAAAATGATTATTTTAAAACAAATAATAATTTTGAAAAATCATAATAAAACATTTATTTTTTTAAAATATAACTCTTTTATTTTATTAACAGTAAAAAAGAAAATGTATTGCAGAATCTATCTAATTATCTTTATTTAAATGCACATAAATTTTGGTACTACTAAGTTATCTCGTCGACCAATTTCACCAAATTATACAAATCGGCAAAATAATAGCCAAATTATACCTATTGACATAATTTTTATTTTAAATAACGAAAAAACAAATAATTAGTAGAATATTAATAAAAAGTTGAAATAAAAATCACTTAATGGAATCACGTGAATCGTATTTAATTTCATTGAATGTGATATTCACGATCATCCATTATTGGCATTTAATCTTATAGTTTGGTGATAATTTTTTGGTCGACGGGATAACCTAGCAGTACCTAAATTTTTTAATGAAATAACTTAAAAAAGGCATTTTTTGAAATAGCCTATTAAATTAATTTTTAGATTATATACAGTGTTCTCTCTGTCCCTCGCCATTGCGCCAAATTGCGACTAAATTCATCATTTGGTGAGTAAACAAGCGATTCGATTCACCAAATTGCTAGTGCTCATTTTTTGCTTTTTCTTTCTTTTCTTTTTCGTATTTTATACACATGCATATGTACATAATTTTAATGTATACATATTTGTAGAGGATAGTTGAAATAACATTAGTAACAATCGTTGTCACTGTTATAAAAAGGCAGCACATTAAAGGATTATTATTTTTATTTATTTTTTATTTTATTTTATTTATTTATTTATTTATTTATTTTGTGCTACATGGCGAATCTATTTTGCTAACACTTTTTTCATTTGGAGAATATTTTTAATTAGCCAAATTCCTAACGTTGGTCAAATGTCAGCGAGAACACTGATTATATATATATATATATTTTCATATTATACTGATTATAGAATTAAAACACCATCTAGGAATAATAAAATGATGCATAATCCATAATGCTCTATAATCTGCAATGTTCCATAATCCACACAACCTTTGGCCCCAACTTGTGTGGATTATAGAACTTTGACTGTAAATTACATATAAAGCAGAAATCAATTACAGCTAATTTTAAAATTGATAAACATGCAATAAAATATATACTTAATAAAATTTTACTTAATAATTATTATATGTTGCTAATTTATATTCACAACATTGGTTGAGAGAAAAAAAGTGTTATTTTTCTATTTTAGAGACTCACATTTTGTTTTATAGCATTTGTTACTCAGCACATTTTGATCTACATTCTACATTTTGATCTTTAGAAAATGAGATTTATTGCCAAATGATACAAACAGTTATGGAAGCAAACCTATGACTTCTTATGAGTGTTTATATAGATATCTATATGAATGTAATTATGCTGCATTTGCACACACACATGCGTATATATATAGATGTATTATGATTTTTTATATATATACAATTCACTTCTGTTTGCATAATAAAATAAATAAATGGCTTTTTCATATTAAATAAATTAAACAAGTTTTGAAGAAAACTGCTTGTGTACATTAAAAAGAAAATATATTGGCAGAAAATATTTTGCTTAACTTATGGTTTTTATAGTGTATTTTTTTAATAGAGTATATTAGTTAATTATTGTGCACTAACGTTACTTATTGTGCTTAGTTACTATTAGCTTCTTATATAGGGTATTTTACTTTTTTTTAAATGTAAACAAAAGAATTTGTTTCAAAATATCATGTAAATTTAATTTTTTAACATCTTTAAATTCTAAAATAACAAAGTATTCGGCATGATAATTACTATTCAGCTAGCAAAATATTTGGTTTACCTGTGTGGGGAATATTTAAAATGGCTAAATATGTCAGGAAAAATGAGTTCTGACACATAAAATTCTGTGTACGATCATCATACGATCAATAACAAGTTACAGAATTTTAAATATAAGAATATCTAAAGAAACATATCTTATAACAAATTTATCTTAGTAGAAGAAATGAGTCAGTTAATTGATTTAAAAATATAGCTACTGTTACAATCAGAGTATGACCATTTTGTTCATTTTATCATTGACGCCAAACAATGAATGAATCTTAAATCAAGATTTAATTCATAAATAATGAATCAGTCAATAAATGGAACACTCCTGAATTAGATGTTTTGAATTAAAATGCCAATCGCCTTTGAATTAACAAAACAAAATGCTTATTTACAAACAAAAATGAAGCATTTTTAAATTCGTTAATATAGCATTCAGATACGCCTTTAGAATAACAATTGGATGCAATTTGATTTTGGAAACAAAGAAAATTTTATCTTAGATTTTTTTTTTTTGTTAAAACTTATTCGATGGCTGTCCGGTAACCAGTATAAAAAAGTACTGGCCATATTTTAATTCCAGCAATTTATTTTATTAATAATATTAAGAATTTTGAATACAAGAATCACTTTCAATGAATCATGATGCATTTTAAGATTCATTCTTTTATTGGCGTCTAGTCTCTTCTGTTGTTGTGTAATATCAGATAACTTTTAAAACATAAATTTATTGAACCAAAACTCATAACGGTAGGGTAGGGTTTTTTATCGTTACTATTACGTTATCTTTTATGCAACGATAATTCTATTACGCTAGCAGCGTATCTGGATCACCAGTAATTGAATAAGGCTTAAAATAGATTTAAGAAATCATAACATTAAAATAATTCTGGAGTCTGCAAACGAAAAACATCCAGTCGTTTAAAAAATCAAAAACACATTTATTTTCACACAAAAAAGAAGTCTCAAAAAAATTTTAACCAACTAAAAAAAAACCGAAATTGCCAAAATACAAAAACAAAACTTTTGCTTAATATTTACATTGAGTTAGAGTTACAGTGCGCAGGTGTAGACATTTCTAATATACTCGCTAACACGAAAAATATATAAGATATATATACTGAAAGTCACATTTAAAGGTCAAAAATAAATTTGTTTACAAGTCCAGCTTTTGTGGTTTTTTAACAATTCTCCCACTTTTAGGTTTTAAAACATCATCTCTGAAAGTTTCATTGGAAATTTCAAGTGGGAAGATTCTTTGGACTGGTCGTAGAAGTTCTCCTTTTACTGTTCTCAAACGCACTAATCTGTTAATACCATCCTTTCCAGGCAATAATTTAATAACAACACCTAAAGGCCAGTCATTACATTTTACATTATCACTTCCAATCAACACAACTTCTCCTAGCTTAATATCTCTTTCTTGTTTCTTGTTTTCATTTCTTTGAATTAAAAGTCCCAAATATTCCGATCTAAACCTTTTCCGAATATCAGTTATCAACTGTTGACGATATTTTATTCTTTTGTTGAGAACAACTTCATCCACTTGATCTAAATCCGGAACACCAATTTGCCTGATATCTTGCAAAAATGAGTTAGGTGATAAAGGTATCAGTTCAGAATCCGTTTCTGATATATGACTAAGCGGTCGAGAATTTATAACAGACTCTGCATCACATAAAACGGTGACCATTTCTTCATAAGATAAAAAAGCCTTTCCGAGAACTCTTCTTAGGATCTGTTTCATTACTCCAACTAATCTTTCCCAGAAACCACCCCACCAGGAGGCAGTGGGAGGGTTGAAAAGCCATTGTATTCTTCGTATACTACTAAATTGTGCAATCTCAGCCCAATTCACGGTTTTCAAATAATTTGATGCACCGGCAAAATTGCTTCCATTATCACAATACACAACTGATGGTCTTCCTCTTCTTGAGATGAATCTACGAAAACTTTGAAGAAAAACTTCAATAGTTAATGATGACAGAAGTTCAAGGTGCACAGCTCTGAAAACCGCACAGGTAAATATGCAAATCCAAGCTTTACTCCCCTCCTTTAAATACAGCGGTCCAGCTAAGTCAAAACCGATTTTTTCAAAAACTGCAGCATCTTTTATTCTGTTTTCTGGAAGTGATGCAGAGGGGGTAGTCACATTTCTTTTGGTGTGCCTTAAGCAAATAACACATTTTGATAATACTGCTCGAACAGTTTTTCTCGCATTCAGAATCCAATAATGTTCACGTAGAATATTTAAAATCATTTGTAATCCTGCATGTGAATTCTTTTTGTGTTCAGTCATTATCAGTCTCTCCGACTGGATGATGGGATGGCAAAATGATAGAGTTCTTGAAATCTTCTGAATCCTTCCTATACGTTAATTTTGTCTCCACTCTAAGTATTCCCTTTTCATCTTTGTATGCTGTTAAAGAATTAATTCTCTTTCTGTTGACTTCATGACTAAAATATTCCTCTTGTATCATCTTTACAATCTTTATTTCTGCTTCTTTTAGTTCCGCATAAGATAATTCACCCGTGATTCGAGAAGCGGAATTCCTACAGTTGAAAATGAATCTATTCATCTAAGCTGTCATTCGTAGCACTCGATCATAGCTTGAAAAATAATAGTAGTACCAACCTGAATCTTCGTTATAGTTTTTACTACTACTTTTATTTTCACATTGATTTAAAGAACACTCAACTGGAAGATTCTTAGAAGTTGGATTTGTTTTTTTTTTTCTTTCAAAATAGATGACTCGTCAAAAACAGGTTTGGTAACTGGCCAGTTTTCTTCAGTTTGTAGAAGCCATTTGGGCCCCTCCCACCATCTACTGCATAAAAGTTGGTGAGCCGAACACCCTCTTGAAGGTAGGTCAGCAGTATTATGTACTCCAGGAAGATGCTTCCACGAAGTTGGATCAGTCAGTTCTCTTATCTCTCGAACTCTATTATTTACAAATACTGACCAAAGTTCTTCTCGCTGAATCCAACTTAATACTGTAGTGGAATCAGTCCAGTAGTGTTGCTTCACATTGGAGTGCACTGAGTACAGATCTGCACAATCGAGCTCCCACCGTTGCAGCCAGCAACTTAAGACGAGGAATAGTGATGGATTTACTGGAGCAACTCTCGATTTGGCAGCCAAAAGATTTATATAAACAACACCAGAATATTCTATGCGAACGAAAACAGCTGCTGCGTATGCAAATTGGCTGGCATCACAAAATGTATGAATACTTAGATTATGTTGATCACTTCTAACAGGAGAAAAACAGCGGCTTACAGACAAATTTTTTAAGGAACTTAAATATTCAAACCATTTTAGAAATTCACGTTTCAAATTATCTTCAACTTCTCTATCCCACGGGATGTTGTCTCTCCACATCTTCTGTAACATTATTTTGGGAATTAACAGAAAAGGACATAAAAATCCAATAGGATCAAAAACCCTATGTGTAATGGAAAGAATCACTCTCTTCGATACAATTTCGAGTTTGTATGTTTTCATCCAATCCAAATTAATTTTCAGTTCATCTTCTTCACGATTCTAAATTAATCCTAGAACCGAAGTAACTTGTTCTGGGTCATCATCTCCTGTGTACTTCCATCCTCGCAAGTTGAATTTTCCTTCAGCCAAGATATGATGACTCTCCTCGATGAAAGGTAATATTTCTGCTTCATTGTCCAAACTTGTAATTAAATCATCTACGTAAAAACTTCGCAGAAGTATGTCAACTGTTCTCTGACTATATTTCAAATTATTTCGATATTTTTTCAAATGATGTTCAAGCAAAGCTTCTAAGAGAAAAGGGCTGCTTTTCACACCAAACACCACACGTGTATGCCGCATTATCTTTGGAACTACATTTTCTTTTCCATTCCACCAAAAAAATTTTAGAAAATTCCTATCTCCCGGTTGCACACTTATTTGTAAAAAAGCTTTCTCTATATCGGCAACTATGCCATATTTATGTTCTCTAAACCTGAGAAGAAGATTAGGGATTAGTTCCAATAAATTTGGTCCGGACTCTAAACACTGGTTGAGCGATGGAGAATCTCTAAGTCTAGCAGAGGCATCAAAAACAGGGCGTACTTTAGTTGTTCCATGTTGTTTTACAACAGGTCTGTGTGGCAAATTAGTGTTCTTGCAGGGAAGATGGAGAGTCAACTGGATCATCTTCAATTATACCTAACGATTCCCATTCTTTGAACACATCATCATAAGCTGTAAACAAGTTTTCTTGATGCAATCTTTTCGTCGATGATTCTAATCGTTTCATAGCAATCTCTTTATTAGTCGGTAAAGGCAAATGATTCTCTTTCCAAGGTAGTGAAACTTCGTATCTCCCATCTGTATTGATTCGAACAGTTTCTTCGAAATGCAATTTAGTAAGATTTTCTTTTTCCTTTTTGTTTTTCATTTCAACTGGATCACTTATCCCTAAAACCTCTAAACTAAAAAGATCGGAAATAGTAGCTTCTCGTACAAACATCGAAATTACCATCATAGCTGTATCTTCTTTTTCGGAACGCAATTCAGTTTTCCCCATGAGAGTCCATCCTAGATAGGTTTCCATGTCTACTAATCCACTGGATAGAACTCTTCTCTTTCCAGTAAACAATCTACCAGCAACATCTGCTCCAACAAGAATATCAATTGGCCTAGAATTATTTTCGATGTCAAACATTTGTATATTTATAGATTGCAATTCTTCAATCCACGGTCCGTACGAAACAGAAGGAACATCATTGCAAATAATATCCTGATCAACTACGTCAAAATTACAATTAAAACTTCCATCTGAGTTTCCTAGTTCAATTTTGTATACATTATGAAACTTCTCGTTGATCTTTTCTCCTCCAAAAAGTGCATGAGACAAATGTTGCTGCCGTAAAGGTGCTAATCCTAAAACGGATACTATTTCTTTTCTAATGTAAGACTTTTGCGATCCCGAATCATACATAGCTCTTACGATTAAATTACAATTTTTACCTTTTATTTTAACTTTCAAAGTCTGTAGCAAAACTTGTGGCGCGTTCGAGATATTCGCGAAATTTAGTGATTTATCCTGCTCTTTAACATCTTTTTCCGCATTATTTGATGTAGGTTTATTTACATTTTTATTTGACTCAGTGCACATAACTGCATAATGCTTCTTATTGCAGATCATGCATTTCACAAAACACCTACATTTTCCTACCCTATGTCCGACTTTTAAACATTTGAAACAATAACCTTTATCTTTTAAAATCTTTAATTTTTCATTATAAGACTTTTTTGAGCCTTAAAGCAATTAGTCGGTTCATGTTTTCCGCTACAGAAAACGCAAAGTTTCTCTGTACCATCTGAAGAGCTCAACAAACTAGCCGACGTAAATATTTTGTCTTTCTTTAATTTGCTTCCACTTTTATATGGCGTTGCATCCGTCAAACCGAAACCTGTCATAGCTAAATTAATCCGCTCTTCTGATTCAACTTCAGTTTTCAAAAATTTTAATAAAGCATCTAATCTCTTTTTGGAATCATCGCCGGAATCAAAATTCAAACCTCGCTGAAAAGCTCTAAGCAAATCCTCTGGCATGCAAGACTCAACTAAAGGATAAAGTAAACATGCACATTCGGCAGTTGTAACATCAAGCGTTTCAAGTGCACGAATTTGGGTTTCTAGATTATCATACAATGCACACAAATTATTCGAGGAAAAATTTGAATTGGCATTTTTTAAAACTAATTTCAATAATTCTCTTACATAAACCTCTACTTGTAAATCATGGCGACCAAAACGACTTTTCAAACAGCCAATTGCTTTTGGATAGTTCTCGCCAATTGGCGGAAAGCTTTCAATCACTTCTCTAGCACGAGACCCTTCAACTGTAGACTGTAACAAATATTGAAATTTATGTGAATCTTCAATACTAGAATCAACATGAATTTTTTCAAATTGGCTCCAAAAATAAAGCCATTCTTTAATATCGCCATCAAATTTTTGTAATTCTAATTTAGGCAATTTAAACTTACTTTTATCAACAGTAATATTTTCGACAGTATTAATTACAACAGAGTCATCATTAGTTGAATTTAAAACACTACTCACGTTTTGTTGACCATTGATTATTCTTCTTGCTTTCGTTTGAATTCGTACAGCTTTATCCCGAAAATCTTCTACAACTTCAAATTCTGCATCAAATTCTTTATCGGGCAGAAGTTCAAGAATATTTGAATGGGTTTTTTCTAAACGATTAGCTTTCCCTTTGAAAACATTCAGTTCTGCTTCCAGTTCGCAAATATCAACACTTTCTAAGGCTATCAGCTCTTCTACTTTATTATAAGCTTTCGTAAAAGCGGCTCTTTCACCTTTTCTCAATTTCTTAAGATCTTCAATATTAGCCATTTTTACAATCACCGGTCCCGCCGAGGGTACCAAAAAATATATTACGTTATCTTTTATGCAACGATAATTCTATTACGCTAGCAGCGTATCTGGATCACCAGTAATTGAATAAGGCTTAAAATAGATTTAAGAAATCATAACATTAAAATAATTCTGGAGTCTGCAAACGAAAAACATCCAGTCGTTTAAAAAATCAAAAACACATTTATTTTCACATAAAAAAGAAGTCTCAAAAAATTTTAACCAACTAAAAAAAAAAACGAAATTGCCAAAATACAAAAACAAAACTTTTGCTTAATATTTACATTGAGTTAGAGTTACAGTGCGCAGGTGTAGATGCCATGAAATAAACAAACAAAATCTCTGAAGACATGACAGTTACTCTTCAACTAAAACCCCTTCTATTTGTTATTGGATAATAACTGCACGAAATAATGAAATCGCAGCTTTCATTATTTCTGATTTGTCATTGAGTCAAGTATTATTAAAATTTTTTATGTATTTTTAGCGGATAATTCCGCTTATAATTATTTATTTTTACATAGGTTAGTTTAATATTATAACTTCAATTTAACTAGAGCAAATTGGTTTGATTTTTTTCTTTTTAATGTTCATTTTTAAAACATTTAATTGATCATAAACGTAATTGGATTGTATTCAATTCACTTGAAACAAATTATTTTTTAAATAATTTATCGCATAATGAAGTGTGTTATATAGTTTATCGAAATTTATATATCTTGGAATGACTTTTCCATTACTTGATAACACCTGCATCAGAATAGGCAAGTCTTATTTTTAATATGAGAATTTTTTACTTTGCACTCTATTTTTACTTTTTTATTTTTTACTCTGCTTATTGGTTGTAGATTTTCTTAAAAAAGTAATTTCATTTTCAAAACTGGTTCTGAAATTCAAAGTACCATTTTAAAAGAGATCTGTGACCAAAATCGAAAAAATAAAAAAATAGCCATAATAAAGATCGACCTCAACTCTCTTATACAAATAAATTTTTTTGTATAAATATTCAAATTTAAAGAAGAAATTCTAAAATAACCTACCCATTGGTTTAACAGCATGGAGCTGATGTATTCAAGTGAATGAAGAGTCCCTTTAAGAAAATATGGCTGAATACCAGAACAAGAAATGCACTGATTTTCAGGCTTATCTAATGGGACCTCAGTATCATTGGACATTAAACAAAATTGCACTTTAAAAAGGTTCAATTGTATTTGTTCCAAAAAAGAAAAAACTAATAGTGTGATTATTATTTTTTAAATAAGCCATTACCTAGTGAAATGCACATTTTTTGATGAAAAAGTCACCACAAAATTATATTTGTAAATAAAATTTTATAATTTTGGTTTAAATATCTTGCCATGTTGGCCACCTTGATAACTTTTCATAATGCACTATCTTTACATAAAGAAAGTATTGGATTCGGGAAAAATTTTGAATTCTACTTTTAAATGGATTTTATGGGAACGATATTGAACAGTACACGCTTTAGGGGTCAGAGAACCTGGAAAACATGTTTTTACTTCGTGTGTTTAAACATGGTTTTTTTTATGTCTGTCTAGACTAGGATTGCCAGAAAACTCTACTTTTGAAAATATGGCAACTTTTTCCCCCTCAAAGACTGTGAAAACAAAGTCAAAATTTTTCAAAACCAAATTCGTAGGTTTTTGAAGGGATTTTTTAACATTTTTAAAGTTTTTATATTTTTTATTAACAAATTTATAATTTTAAAAGCTTTTCTTTTAAGAAATGAAACTATGTTAATAGTTCCAATAAGTGACCTTGAAATTCACATTTTCAGAAAGCAATGGTGCAGCCAAGGGGGTGGTTTTAGGGTTAAAACCCGAATTCGGGTAGGTGGGGGGGGGGGGGGTTCTGAACCCCCACACTCCTAGAACTGAATTCTGGTTGTGCCACTTTCAGAACGTTATTCTACTGCATAATTGAAAAATATGACTTAAAATTTTTTTTTTCTATTTTCAAACTTCCTAGTATAGGGCTTTAAAATGAACTGAATTTCAATGCTAGTTGCCAGTAACAGGTTATTTTGTAAGTAATTTTTTTGTACGAAGAATAACTATGAGAAAAACAATGATTTACACCTTCTGATATCTTTTTAGAAACTTTTACTTCCCTTACAATTTTTTTTTTATAAAATATTAAAGAATCCTATACAATTATGGCCCTTTCTATACGCTAGTTTAACCAAAAAGGTATAGAAATATTTGTAGAAGTTGTATAGAAATGATTATAGAATTTTTGGTAGTACTCTGTTATCCCGTCAACCAAAATACTCTCGCCAAATTATAAGAATAAATGCCAATAATGTATGATCGTGAATGACAATTCAATGACATTAAATATGATACACGTGTTTAAGACGTCATTAAGTGATTTTTATTTTGACTTTTTCTTTGTATTTTTATTAATATTCTACTAATTATTTGTTTTTTTTATTATTTAAAATAAAAATTACGTCAATATGTATAATTTGGCTATTAGTGGCAATTTGTATAATTTGGCGAAATTGGTCGACGGTATAACAGAGTAGTACCAAATTTTTATATGAATATTTCAATATTTTCTTCAGCTTAAACCATATAAAATGTCTTGTTGCACTTTCTGCGCATGAAGGAAGGGGATGGAGATATTGAAATTTCTGTCAACAAAATAAGTGGGCAATGTTCTGTCTCTTTCTCTATTATTTATTAGTAAACACAAGCTTCATTTCAAACGTGCTTCGCATATGGATTCCCTAACAGTGAGTGTATATGCATGCACATTAGGGTGGATAGAAAAGTATAGGAAAAAAATTTCTTTTAGAAATCACTATTGGCACGGCGTGCAAAAGTTGCCTTTTATGCATACTAGTTTACAGGTTTTTTTTAATTAAAATCCATTCATATCTTCTGGTGCCCCAAGCGTCCCAAAAATAATTAAAAATTGAGTTTTTTATGATTTTTTTATATTTTTTTGTTTATTTATTTTTTCTTAATTACTTTTGGCGCGGGGTGAAAAAGCTATCTTTTATCTACCTTAGCTTACATATTTTTTTAAAATAAAATTCATTCATATCTTCTGGTACCCCAAGTGCCCCAAAAATAGTTCAAAATTGAAATTTTCTTGAATAATTTTTTTTTATTTGATTTGATTTTATTTTGTTTTACTTTTTGAAATTCATTTGGCACTGGGTTGGAAAGTTGTTATTACAGTACAACATAACTCTGCAGTTCCCATATATTTTTTTAATCAAAATCCATTCATATCTTTGGTGCACCAATTATAATTAAAACTGAAATTTTTACAAAAATGTATTAAGAATTATAATTTACGAAAAATATTTAAAAATTTTGAAAACAGTTTAATTAATAACATATAAGATTATAAATAACGTTAATTTTACAATAATAAGCGATATATTAATTTAAAAATCAAAGCATTAAATCATAAAAATTACAAAAATCTAACTTACGTAGGGAAAAGTTTTACATCCTTCATTTTGGAAATTTACATATTTTTAAAGTTTGTAATCTCTTTTGGTATCAAAGTGTTTTATATGGCTTCTTGATTTCATTCTAATCAATATAAAACCGTGTCTCTTTTCTTGTCCAGATATTGTTTCTGATGCCTCAGACACTAGTCGAAAGCATCTTTCAACCGCTTGCGTATGGCATGGATATTTTGACCATTCATTCGTTTTTACAACTTTTATCATATTCTCAATTTCTCCGCAAGACACATTCATCAAAAGAGGTGGTTCAAAACGTCCAACTCGTTGCCAGTCAATAAGTTCAAAATAATCTTTCGCTTTGAAGTTTATTTGGGGTACTTTGAAAATTCTCACTTCTGGTGATTTTCTCTTTTTCTTTCTAGCACAAATTAGCTTTCGCATTGCTTAAGATCTGATATGCTCTGTGTTATCTGTGAGAATTGACAATAGCAAATTTTCAGGGTGGCAAAAAAAAAAAAACTATTTCGTTCAATAACAGCATCTACGATCTTTCTTAAATTGGGTTCCAAATATCTAGAATATGTGATAAGTTTCCAAATATGAAGCTCTCCTTCAGTTATGGATGGCTTTGTTTTGATATGAAACCATACAGGTGCATATACCTTCATAATATATATTGTAAGAGTAATGAGATTATCAGAAGGATTTTCTGTAGCCACTTACAACCTTAAAATTCTACACGCAGTTGTTAGCCATCTTGAGTGATAAACTGGACCAGGTTTCATTAATGCCAGATCAGAACCACATTCACCACGTGATATTGCTATGCAAATATCATATAAATATTGCTGGTCATTGCTGAGAACTCTTCTATCTATGTTGTCTTCCCAATAATAAAGTATAAAAAGTTTATTTTATACAGTTAATAAAATACAATTAAAGATTTCTCATCCTCTCGATCTACGTTTTACGTTAGATAAATTATTCTTTAAAAAAGATTGAACTAATATATATATGTTACAGGCCAAACCCGATTTTAGGCCAAACTAGATTGGCCTAGGCCAAACTAGTTTATCCTAACGCCCATCGGATAGACTAGTTTTTCCTAGGCCAAACCGGTCTATCCTAACGCCCATCGGATAAACTAGTTTTTCCTAGGCCAAACTAGTCTATCCTAAGGCCCATAGGACGATCTAGTTTTTCCTAGGCAAAACTAGTTTGGACTAACTCTTATAGGATAAACTAGTTTAGCCTGCTGTTTATTGGTCTGAACTAGTTTCTCCTAGGCCGATCTAGTTAATCCTAGGCCAATTCAATTTGGCATGATTTTATTGAATTCAATGACCGCCACAGCGCCAACATTCTAGTTTGTCCTAGGCTGATCTAGTTTATCCTAGGCCAATTTAGTTTTACGTGTTTTTAGCTCACAGACGTCACAACCTGAGAAATAATAGGCTCGCAAGTTCTGTATGTATGAATGTACGTATGTATGTACGAATGTACATACGTATGTACGTGCGTATGCACGTAATGCGATAACTCGTGATAGAAATATCCGATTTGCCTCAAATTTTGGATGCACGTTCATTGATATAAGGTACTTTTCTGATTAATTTTGGGAATTCATTGGATAAGAATAAAGGGGAGCGAACGGGAGGCTTGTCCCCCACCCTTAATTTAGAGAAATGGATTTTTGATGCATAACTGTCAGTTTTCATTTAAATTTTAGATATAAGATCATTCTGACAAGGCGCCTCCATGATTAGTTCTGGATGTTTATTGTTTAAGTGTAAAAAAAGGGCAATGTAGGTTCCCCCCCCCCATAATTTAGATAAATGGTTTTTGATGCAGAATTTACGGATTTGCTTCACATTTGTATATAGGTTCTTTCTGATATGGCGATTCCCTGAATAGTTTTGGGGGTTTAATGATTAAGTATGAAGGGAAAAATGAAAGATTACATCTCTTACATAGAAAAAATAGTTTATCCTATGGGCATTTAGATAAACAAGTTTGGTGTAGAAAAAACTAGTTTATCCAATTGGCATAAGGATAAAATAGTTTGGCCGAGGCTAATCTAATTTAGCTCGAAAACAGGTTTGGACAGTAAAAAACATATCTTTCTCTAGAAAAAGTATAAATGTGTGTCAAGAGTCATTGCTTATAACACCAATACAGAAATTTAACATGTTCACCTTAGAGACATGATGCATTGGACATGGTGTTTGCTTTTTTTTCTGCACACTCGTGCCGACTGAGATCTGACTTGCATTTATTATTGATATTATTATTATTATTATTATTATTATTATTATTATTATTATTATTATTATTATTATTATTGCATATTCGAGCCAGATTGAAGCTGAACATAATTTGGAATCGAACAGCGTTTTCCATTTTTGAGAATTTAATTACCTGCCGACATATAAGCTGTTCTTGTCACGGCGTCAATTTTTTTTCGTGAAGTCGTAACCGGTAATTCGATTCAAAACGTAGCTTTATATTTTTGTCAAAGATACATCGCTTTTATGAAAAAATGGTTTACGTCATTCGATTACATATTATCTTAATCTGTTAACCTTATGCATTTCGGAAAAAGAAGTAGTTCATAAATGTCTTAGGATGTAGCTGTTTAGGATTTAAGAAAAGCCTTAAGGAATGACAGAGAAATATATTAACAAATCTACTTTTTTACTGAACGGATTCAAAAGTTATGATATTTATAACTCTCATATTTTTTCTTTTGTTCTAAACTACATTGATTATTTAATAAATCCGTATTTGAATATTGAAACTCTAAGAATCTAGATAATCATTAATAAATTGTGTATTTTCCATTCTGTGAACACATCATAATTTAAAAATACATTGTAAATTTATCCAATAAATAAATAAGCAGTATTTCTTAAAGGAATCTTAATTGTATGTGAAGTAAAACCTAAATTCTTTTGCAGAAATTGAGTAGGGCCAGATCGAGCCGGACTGAGTCTTTTTTCACTGATTTTTGTACAGACAGAGCTCTGCCTGTAAAAAAGTAAATAATATTAAAGTAAATAATAATAATTTGCTTGAATAAGCAAACACCATGTCCAACGCATCATGTCTCTAAGGTGAACATGTTAAATTTCTGTATTGGTGTTATATGCAAAGACTCTTAACACACATTTATACTTTTTCTAGTGAAAGATATGTTTTTTACTGGCCAAACCCGTTTTCGAGCTAAATTAGATTAGCCTCGGCCAAACTATTTTATCCTTATGCCAATTGGATAAACTAGTTTTCTCTACAGCAAACTTGTTTACCTAAATGCCCATAGGATAAACTAGTTTTTTCTATGTAAGAGGATAATCGTTCATTTTTCCCTTCATATTTAACCATTAAACTCTCAAAACTATTTAGGGAATCGCCTTATCAGAAAGAACCTACATACAAATGTGAAGCATATCCGTAAATTCTACGCCTAAAACCATTTATCTAAATTATGGGAGGGGGGGTAACCTACATTGCCCTTTTCTTACACTTAAACAATAAACATCCAGGACTAATCATGGAGGCGCCTTGTCAGAATGATCCTATAGCTAAAATTTTAAATGAAAACTGATAATTCTGCATGAAAAATCGATTTCTCTAAATTAACGGTGGGGGACTAGCCTCCCGTTCGCTCCCCTTTATTCTTTTCCAATGAATTCCCAAAATTAATCAGAAAAGTACCTTATATCAATGAACGTACATCCAAAATTTGAAGCAAATCGTATATTTTTATCACGAATTATCGCGTTACGTACATACGCACGTACATACATTCATACATACATACGTGCATTCATACATACAGAACCTGCGAGCCCATTAGTTCTCAGGCTTTGATGCCTGCGAGCTAAAAACACGTAAAATTAAATTGGCCTAGGATAAACTAGATGAGCCTAGGACAAACTAGAATGTTGGCGCTGTGGCGGTCAGTGAATTCAATAAAATCACGCCAAATTGAATAGGCCTAGGATAAACTAGATCGGCCTAGGAGAAACTAGTTCAGACCAATAAACAGCAGGCTAAACTAGTTTATCCTATAAGAGTTAGGCCAAACTAGTTTGGCCTATTAAAAACTAGATCGTCCTATGGGCCTTAGGATAGACTAGTTTGGCCTAGGATAAACTAGTTTATCCGATGGGCATTAGGATAGACCGGTTTGGCCTAGGAAAAACTAGTTTATCCGATGGGCGTTAGGATAGACCGGTTTGGCCTAGGAAAAACTAGTCTATCCGATGGGCATTGGGATAAACTAGTTTGGCCTGGGCCAATCTAGTTTGGCCTAAAATCGGGTTTGGCCGGTAACATATATAAGGCAACTTTCGCAACCTACGCCAAAAATAATTTAAAAAATATTAAGAAGCGAAGAAATATATATAAAATTTATAAAAATTTCAATTTTTAACTATTTTTGAGGCGTTTGGGGCACCGGAAGTTATGAATGGATTTCAATAAAAAACATATGTGAATTAGTATGCATAAAAGACAACTTTTGCACCCCGCGCCTATTCGATTATCCGAATTTCGATTTTTTGATCCACCCTAGTCCATAATGAAATATATTTTTACTGAGCTATTTCAAAAATTGTATTAATGATTCGAATATTTCTAGGTCCTTTTAAAAATATATTAAAAAGATTTTCATTAAATTAATTTAGGCTATTATATATATATATATATTTTATTTTAAGGATACGTCCGGGATATCTTTAAAAAAATCATTCATTGAATTAAAATTTTGAATTTTTCGGGATGATTAAACGTGTCATTTGCAAACAAAATCACATGATAAAACTTCTCAGATTTTTTTTTTTAATTTAAAGCGTAAACTTCATTTAAAAAGTGGACTAACTTAAAACTATTATAACTCAAAATATTATTTGTAAAATTTCAGTTTTGTTTTTCAATTAAATAAACAGAAACACCAAAATTTTAATTTTGATTCAACTTTTTTAAAAATATTATTATTATTATTTTAAATTAAAAATATTTAAAGTGAATCTTTGAAAAAAATCATGTAACTTATTTCTAAAAATCATATTTTGAAAAGTAAATATTTTTTTCCCAATTTGCTGAATCAAAATCTAAATAAAATAATAATTAAAAAAACATATTCGAAGTTTAAAGCATTTATATGTAACGGCTCTTGAGTTAATAACAATTTAAATCTCAAAAATTGAAAAAAAAGACATTATCACATTGTCATAATCATTATCATAAACATTATCACACTGATGATTGTCCATGACAATCATCACTCAAAAACTAGATTTTGGAAACAAACCAAATATATATATACAGGGTGTCCCTAAACAAATGGTATATACGCTAGGGGGTGATCGAACACATCAAGACGTGTAATAGTAAATAGGAAACCAAGGGTCCCAAACGTTTTCCAAAGGAGATAGCCGCCATTAAAGTTTGGGGTCCAAAATTTCAAATACACATAAAAAACGAAAAAATTGGTCGACTGATTTGCGGTTTTCACTAAAATTATTATCTATGTTGGTATTTTCTTGAAAATAAATTATAAATATAAATTTCGAAAAATGCCGATAGAGGGCGCTTTAGACTTTGAAGTAATGAAAAACTATTTTTTGCCGTGATTTTTTGCATCTCATTGAATGGTTTCGTAAGCTTAGACTTAAACTTAAATTTTGAGCTCAAAATCTGAATAGTTGGAAGCGGTTAAATAGCACAAACTTAACTGTGTTCAGAGGGTTTAAATTTCAAATGATTATAAAAAACGGAAAAATTGGTCGATTGATTAGCGGTTTTCACTAATACTGTTCTTTATGTCGGTATTTTATTGAAAATGAATTATAAAGATAAATTTCAAAAATGCCGATAGAGGGCGCTTTAGTCTTTGGATTAACGAAATAATCCATCCTAATACTATGTTTGCCCCCAGGTAAAAAAATCAGCAAAAAACCTTTAAATATTTTGAGATTTTGCAGGCATATTAAAGGTTTTTGCGGGTATTTATAAGGAAAATGAAAGCTAAAGGTTTCCCTAAGAGAAATATACAGCTTTTAAAAAGTTTTCATACAGGTTCTTATGAGCAAATTATTACCTTTAAATCACCTTTAATGACTTAGAAGATTTTCATGAAATCACTTGAGGTATTTTGAAGGAAAGTGAAAACTGTTTCTCACGCAGGTGATATCAAGGTTTTACTTGAAGGTTTTATTGAGGTTTATCATTGCACATTATGACATCTAAGATTTTGATACGTTTGCATTTCCTCATAATATTTATTATTATTATTATTATTATTATTTTAAATTAATATTTTAGATAATTCTGAGAAATCTAATTTCTTCCACCGGTTCAATAAAAAATTCTTAATTATCCTTGTTAACATTTTTAATTATTTTAAATTATAATTTGAAATAGCGATATAAAAATTCCGTTCTAAGAAAGGAAAAATCTTCAAAATATTTTAAAGTCCCCTCATTAAGATTCTTAATTACCATTTGAAATTACAATTTTTCAATCCCATCCAAAAATCCCGTTAGCGATTAAATGGAAAATTCTTAACGCCCTTCATTCAAATTTTTAATTAAATTTCAATTTAAAATAGCAATATAAAAATGCCGTTCTAGAAATAAAAATATCTAAATTATTTTAAGGCTTCCTCGTTAACATTTTTAATTACCATTTAAAATTATTATTTTTCATTCCCATCCACAAATCCCTTTAAAGAAAACAAAAAAATCTCAAAATTATTTTAAAGTCTTCTCGTTAAAAAAAAAAAAAAAAAAAAAAAAAAAAAAAAAAAAAACACGAAATTTTCTTGAAATCTATTTTTTACCCTGAAATTTTTCATAATTTTTCCTCAAATTTCCGCAGTACAATAGCCCCTCGAATTCTAATACATACAAAAATTTCAACTAACAAAAATTCTCCCTAAGAAAACCTTCAAATTAATTTAAAATCCCTTTCATTAATATTTAAAATCGTATTCAAACACGCATGAAAATTCCCCAAAGAAAATTCATCCCACCTCCAATAAGAAATCCCTTTGATATTTCTATATTTGATAAATAATATTTAACAGAGAGATCCGTCCAAAAACTGCATCTGAAGTTTTAAAAATATGTTCCTCTCCCCCCCCCCCCTTTTCATGTCCCGAAATTCAACTCTTGTCACATAAAATGTCCATACATTTAGTGTTATATACATCGATATTTTAAAGAGAATCCATTTATATTATAGCTCAGTGGGTGGCGCCCATTGACGTCTGATACCTGGACTAAGAAATGGCAACCTTTCTTGAATCCAATATTACCTACCCACCAGCACGTGATGGTGGGTAGCAATGTGCGCCAAACCGGTTATTCTCCCTCCTAAAACTGCCATTGGAATTTCCGCACCCACCAGTAGCTTATATTTCGTCTGCGTTGATAGAGCTTCACGGTACACCGCCAAAGGGATCACCGCCAAAAAATGTCACCCTTTTGGCGATAGAACCTCGGTCATTCCAGCTTCAAGTATTTCGGAAGAGAACAAAGGGATCCGTTATCCAGTTGTATTTCTGATCCATGGTGGCGCCCATGATTAAACTTCTTTTCTATCAGACATGATCAATTTTACTTTAAATGCTTTCAAGATGGTGACGTCAGGACGATTGCTATCTTTAATTTCTTCCTAAATATAAATCATAGAAAATGTTACAACTGCCTGTAAAGCATAAAAATACTTAGCTACGGGATATAGTTATAATATACAAGCAAAATATAAATTACAGCATAGTAACCGTTTGTTTCTAGTTTGACTACTAGCAAAATGTCATGACTGACCTCGCGATTGAAATCTTCTCAACTCCACTCCACTTTGTAAACAAACTGACCGCGCGTTTGGCGGGATAATCGCTTTGCATTCGTTTGTTTATTATATTATTTATCTCTTTTAGCTAATACTGGAGTCATTATTTCTACTTTTATTAACCTTTTTAAATGTATAAACCCACAAGATAGTTAAAAATTAATATTTAGCGACAATTTATGCATGAAAAGTCCCACGTTTCTTTAAAAAAAAAAATCCCTAATCCCTTCCGAGAAATGAATATTTAGTGTAATTTTAGCTGTTCAATATTAAAGACATAATGAGAGTATTTTCGGGGGAGAATTTTTCGATGAAATTTTTTATTCTTATTATTTAATTTTAGATTTGTTTTTTTATATTTTAATAGAAGAGGATGTAATTAAATGTCAGTTATAGGGAATTCAAATAACCCATACGTAATTTAGCCCTGTCCATTGTAAAGAAATTTATGTGTATATGTATTTTTTATTTATTTAATTTTTGTATTGATATTGATTTTACTTCTCCAATGTATTAAAAATAAGTGTCAATTAAGTTATCAAAAATATCTTAAGCTTTTTATGGATATTTTCAAATATTACTTGTAAATTTATTAATCTGTAAATAGTTTTATAGATTAATTGGAAAAAAAATGATTTAAAGTAATTGTGTTGTAAATAGTCAGCTTATAAAATATGATAAGAAATTGCCTGCACCTTCTGTGTAATGTATTTTTTTGTAGACTGCAAATTATTTCAAAGAAATATGCTCTATAATATTAAACTTTAAATTTTTAAATCAAAATTGTTACAGCAAGGAATATGTAAGCCTTTTTTTTAATGCAAAGGGAACTTTTTATTTTTTATTGAGAGGTTACAAGAATGCGAATATTTTAAATGAAGGGCAGAAATAATACTATTTTGTAAAGTAAAGGGCGGGTAGGGTTTAGCAGCTGCACCCTTCTAAAACAGCGTGGGAAAAATTCTGAAATAAAATTTTTACTTTGGAACGGGCACAAAACAGACTTCAGAAGAACTTGTATCTGTTTCATTCGTAGAAGAAAAAAAAATCAATTTATCAAAAGAATGAACCATATGTACTGTATCAGAATTCCACTTTGTATATCACTATTAAATTCAAATACTTTTTTGCAGGAGGGATTTCTGTGCTTGTGGGCAGGGGCATTATAGAGTTCTTATGTGTGTGTGTGGGGGGGGGGAGAGAATTGAAAACACAGTCTCAAATCTTCTTGGGGGGGGGGGGGGAGAGAAATATTTCATTGCTCCAATGGGGAATGTCTCCCGGGCTTCTGCTTTTTACGCTAATTGATTTTGATATTTTTGTTTTCAAATAAAATTATATCCGTGTTAAATGTTGATTGTTTGATAATATAATGAATAAATATAAACTTGAAAACAATGTTAATTACATGACAATAAAAACATAAAAGTAAGATTTTAGAATACATTTTGTAAAATTTTTAGGAATGTTGTACAAGTGATATATTTAAAATAAAGGTAAGTGAATTTTTATTTATTTTATAAGATAAATATTGTATTTTTGGAATTAGCGAATTTCCATATTTATGATTTTATTTTTCTTTAACCGATTAATAAATTTCACTATATTTAAAAGTAATAGACTCCAGATTTTCTTTCGATGAAATTTGCTGTTTTATTTTTTTTCGTGATCTGTTTACAAAATTTGTTTTTTTAGGGATTTTTTTGTCGAAACTTGCCTTTTTTTTACACGATCCGTTGACAAAATTCTCATTTTTTTTTGCGATACATGGACAAAAATTGAGTTTTTTCGCGACCTCTTGACGAATTTAGTAGTTTTTTCACAATATTTTAACAAAACAGTCATTTTCTCATAGTCATAATGAAATTTGCTTTTTTTTAGATTTGTTGACAAATTTTGTCTTTTAGGATTTTTTGTCAAAATTTACTGTTTTTCTGAGATTTTTCACAATTTTTTAACGAAATTCACATTTTTTTCTATGATACCTATATAAAATGCGGTGTTTTCTCATAATCATTTAATGAAATTCACCTTTTTTTGCAATCTGTTTACAAAATTTGTCTTTTTTTCAGGATTTTTGTTGAAATGTGCTGTTTTTTGGGAATTTTTTAAAACAAAATTAGTAGTTTTTTCCCAATTCTTTGATAAAATTAGTCGTCTTTATAGTCTTTTTACAATATTTAGCAATCTGCTTAGAAAATTTGAAGATTTTTTTTCAGCATCACTTGTTGAAATTTGTCTTTTTCTCAGGATCTTGATGAAATTTGTTTTAAATTTCCCATTTTTTTCACGATCACTTATCAAAATTTGCGTTTTTTACAACATGGTGAGTTTTTGGATTTGTTTTTGTGGGCTGACTCATGCATACATGCTACTTTTCCGCAGAAACGCTGAATTCTGCTTTTTCGGCGATGAATTTTATCATCCTTGGATCGATGCAAATATGTATTATAATTTGTTGGTCTTATTGAGGGGAGGGGGGTGTAAATACAACAAAAACATGAATACTAACTGCACCAAATTGAGAAAATTTCTTCAAAGGACTGTAGGAAAAAATGCAAATTTCTCCAAAGGATCACAAAAAACCTATAAGTTTGTTTAACGATCGGGGGAAAAAATAGTCAGTTTGAAACAGTTAGCGGAGTTTTCTTCAACGGATAGTGGAAAGAAAAATGCGATTTCGGTCAAAGGATTACATAAAAAGACGCGGCTTTTGTTAAAGGTTTAGGAAAAATACTCAAATTTTTGTTGAAAGATCGTGGAAAATACTCAAACGTCAAACTTTTTCGAAAGATTGAAGAAAATATTCTATTTTTGTTGAAAAATCGGGGCGAATATGCAGATTTACTCGAAAGATCAGCAGAAATATGAAAAATTTGATGAAAGATCTCGGAAAATACACGAATTTTTCTAAAAGATCACAGAAAATTGCAAATTTTGCCGAAAGATCGAGGAAAATATGCAAATTTTGCCAAAAGATTGTGGAAAATAAGAATTTTGTCATTAGATCAAGGAAAATAGAAGTTTTTTGTAGAAAGATAATGGAAAATAGACGTATTTTGAAGAAAGATCAGAGGAAAATAAGAGAGATTTCTCAAAAGATCTCAGAAAATATGTAGATTTTAACGAAAGATTTCAGAAAATATGTTGATTTTGATGAAAGATCTTGGAAAGTATGCAAATTTTGACGAAAGATCGCAGAAAATATACGAATTTTGGTGTAAGATCGCAGAAAATACTCGAATTTTCTCGAAAGACTGTGGAAAATATGTGAATTTTGTCAAAAAGGGTGAGAAAAACTGTGAATATCGCTAAAGGATCATGGATAATATATATTTCATTGAAAAAATCTTAGAAAAAAACTGCAATTTTTGTAAAATGTTCACAAAAAACACTAATTTCGTTAAAAAATTACAGAAAACTGCTAATTTGGTTAAAACGCTGTGAGAAAATGGCAATTTTGTCAAAAGTCCGTAAAGCTGTGAAAGTTCAGCCTTTTTGGTTTTTTTTTGCTGATTATTTTTATTTATTTATATTATACCAACACTTGTATGACTTTTTCATTTTTTTTTCTTCCCACATGTGCCCAGGGTGGCAAAATGAAAGGCAGGGGGGGGGGGGTAAATGAAGAATATGTTAGTCATTTCATAAAAAAATGTATATATTTATGCAGAGTTTCCCCCAGGTTTAAAAAGGGGCAGGGCGCTACTGTTCTGAAAAGGGCACTTTTTACAGTCTTCAGGGCACTTTTTTGATTTTTAGGGGCACTTTTATAGCATTGAATCTAGAATTTTGTGCTTCTTTGACAAAATTTCCATTTTTTGCAATCTTTTGACGAAATCAGCTGTTTTTTTGTCATATTTTGAAGAATTTTACGTTTTTTGACAGAATTTTACGTTTTATTGCGATTTATGGACGAAATTTACCGTTTTTTCGCAAATCTGCCGTTTTATCGAAATTTTTTGATGAAAGTTGACGTTTTTGATGATCATTTGGCGAATTTTTCAGTTTTTCGTGAATCGTTTGACAAAATATTCTGTTTTATCGCAATTTATCGACGAAATTTGTCATCTTTTGAGGAAATCGGCCGCTTTTTCGGGACTTTGTGACGAAATTAGCCATTTTTTCGCAAATCTTGCCATATTTGCATTGTTATTTTGCGATTTAACGAAATTTGCTGATTTCTCGCGATTTGTTGACGAAATTACGCGTCCCATGGGATGCGTAGGAGCGATATTTTGCGTTCCGTTGCCAATTTCTTGCATAATTTACGTGCTATATAGCACGTTCGCATCATCGCTGAAGGGCTGCGTATTTTCAAATGTGGGGCAAGAAGGGGATTATTTTTTTGAATAAGCGACCAGAGGAGTTCTAATTTTTAGATGAGGGGCAAGAAGGGCGCTAGTTTTTTAATGAAGGGCAGGAGGGGCGGCGCGCCCCCCCTGAACCCCCCTGGGGGAAACTCTGATTTATGATATACAAAGAAACTCGCAAGCTAATGTTAAACCTATGGGAGCAATCTTTTGAGGTATGTTAAAGTAAAAGTATATATATAATCTGTAATAAAAATCAAAAAGTATACAGTAGCCCAATTAAAATTCAATCTCAGCTGTTCTGAGCAAGAAAAAAAAAAACATTTAAAATTATCAATATGCAAGTGAGAAATTTTTTTAAAGAATGCTCTCATAGGTTTAACATTAGTGATGCAATTTCTTTGCATGACCAGTTTAGATTTTTAATGCTTAAACTAATGTTAATCTTATGATGATGTTATTTACATATTTTTCGTTAGCTTTTTAATTATTATTTATTTTTTTATGGATTTTTTTTTTCCATTAGGCTTTTACAGTCGATAAATTTTATTGTGTATGAGGACATGGGAGGTGCAGGTTTCCCCCCACCCCTCAAATCCAGATGGTCAACAAATTTCATTTTATAAAATTTCATTTTTTTTCACAAATTTCTTTTTTTTTTTTTTTTTTTTGACAGATTGAATAATGTTTTTTTATCATACAAAAATGTATATATTTAAATTTATGATATACAAAGAATCTCACAAGCTAATGTTAAACTATGGGAGCATCCTTTTGAGATATGTGAAAGTAAAAGAAGCTTTATATATATAGTCTGTAATAAAAATCGAAAAGTAAACAGTAACCCAATTTTTAACATTAGTGGTTCAATTTCTTTGCATGACTATTTAAGATTTTAAACACTCAAGCTAATGCTAATCTTATGGGAGTATTCACATATATTTTGCTAGCATTTTAATTATTATTAAACAATTTTTACTTTTTAAGGGTTTTTTTTTTTTCACATTTAGGCTATTACAGTCAATAACTTTAAATGTGTATGAGGACAGGCAAAGTGCAGATTCCTTCCCCCCCCCCCCCTCAGATGGTCCAAAAATTTTATTCAACCAGTAAACAGTTGGTGAGTTTCCCTATTTTCCCTCGCAACTTACTGGCAAAACTAGTTTTAATTTCTCGATTTTTTCATAAAAAAGACTGACAATTTTGCAAAGCTTTTCGGCAGCCTAATGAAAGAAATAACATTTCCAAAAAAAAAAAAAGCAAAATTCTTTATTTGATAACAGGTAAAAAATTGCTGAATTCATAAGTGAATTGGGAAGATCTCCAAAAAATCAATCAGTCGCAGAAAATATTAAAATTTATTGAGAAAAATGAACTTTAAAAAAAATGTATCTTGTTAAATAATTTATACATATATATAACTGCTCCCTTTTTTAAAAATTCTCCCCCCCCCCCTCCCATATTTTTATCTTAAATAATACTAATTCTGTGTTTTCTAGGAAAAAAAAAAAAAAAAGCTGCTCTAAAAAAGAAAAAAGGGCGTGAATTTTTATAAAAGGGTTATTATGTACCTTGTTCAGAAAAAAATATTTTGAATTGGTTTACACTTTTTTTATTAGTAAAATTTTGAAATGTTTTCCTGTGACAGATGAATTTTGTGACTTTTCCCTATTTTATGTTATTATGCAATGTTTTTTCTTTACATTAATTATTATTCATTATGCAATATTCAGTGTGACTCATTTAACGATTTTTCACCAGAAATCGGCTTAAAAATTTTGTATTTTTTTCTCCTGCCATCGACTAAAAAATGTCAATATATTTTTTTCCTCACAATTCACTGGTGAGTTTCTTTTACTGCAACAGATTGTTAAATTTCTCATTATTTTAAAGCAACGGAATAAAGAAACTCTCTCTCTCTTTTTTTTTTTTTTTTTTTTTTTCAAATAATGACTGGGAAATATTGTGAATTTTTTTAAAGAGTTAATTATTGTATCAATTTTTTTCATATTACTGATTTATGAGTTTTGAAACTCCTACATGTTAAAAAAATTTGCAGCTGTAATCGATTTATAAAATTCTTCGGATTTTTTTTCATTGGGTCAACGGATGAATTTCAGATTTTTCTTGTGGACGAACGAAGAATTTCATTATTTTTTCTGCTTTTCATGTGCTTTTGAAATTGTAGCGTTTTTGTCATTTTAGATTCTTTTTTATGGTGTTCTGATAAATATTTATATCTAAAAATTTCAAAGAAAGGGGGAAAGAGGGTGCACATTTCAAGGGGCATAACTTTTCGAGGGATTCAAAGCAGGGCTCTTTTGCTGATGTCCCTGTTGTGACATACCATTTGAAAGGCATGTAACCACTTAACCTTGTTATGCATCAACAGTTTCTCTTTTCTCACTTATCCCCCCCCCAAAGGGGACACTTTTCTAAATTTTGTTGCCCCTCACATGTGACATATTGTTGGAAAAGTCTGTGACTCCTTATATATGTTATTCACCCCCTTTCCCCCTACCCCCATTTTACTACCCCCAAGGCGACACCTCCCAGGGTGTCCCCTAGTGGGGGTAACCGGGGCTAAAGGCTAATTTCAGGTATTTCGGACAAAGTGTCAAGGGATTACGCAGGTTTTATTACCTTCAGGAAAGCGTAAGGTATTTCGGACAAAGTATCAAGGGTTTACGCAGGTTTTATTACCTTCAGGGAAGCTGAAGGTATTTCGGACAAAAATGTGGAGGGGAAATACAGGTTTTTTACCTTAAGGTAGCTTTCAGGGTTTTTTGTCCGAAATACCTTGAGCTTCCCTGAAGGTTTTTTTTAAAGGTTTTTTGCTGACTTTTTTACCTGGGCCGTTATTTTTTGCATCTCATTAAATGGTTTCGTAGGCTTAGATTTAAACTTAAATTTTGAGCTCAAAATCTGAATAGTTGGGAGTGGTTAAGTAGCACAAACTGAACTGTGTTCAGAGGGTTTAAATTTCAAACGAAACGGAAAACTATAAAAAAACAGAAAAATTAGTCAATTCGTTTGCGGTTTTTGCTAAAACTACTCTTTAAATCAGTGTTTTCTTGAAAATAAATTTTAAAGATAAATTTCACAAAATGCCGATAGAGGGCGCCTTAGACATTGGAGTAGCGTACAACTATTTTTAACCGTTATTTTTTTTAAATCTCATTAAATGGTTTCAAATGCTTAGATTTAAATTTTGAGATCAAATTCTGAGTCGTTGCGAGTGTTTAAGTAGCGCAAAAGTGAACTGTGTTCGAGGCGGGGGGGTTAAATTTCAACTCCTGAACACACTTCAGTTTCTGCTTCTTAACCCTTCCCAAAGATTCAGAATTTGAGTTCAAAATTTAAGTTTAAATCTAAGATTTAGAAAACATTTAATAAGTTTTGGAAAGCATTTAATTAGATACAAAAAATAACGGTTAAAATTTGTTGTTGGTTACTCTGAAGTTTAAGGCGCCTTCTAACGGAATTTTTTTTTTAATTTATCTTTAAAATTCATTTTCAAGAAGATACTGACTTAAAGAATAGTTTTATTTTAAACCGCAAACGAATCGACCAATTTTTTCATTTTTTATTATTATTTGAAATTTTAACCCACTGAACACAGTTCAGTTTGTGCTACTTAACCACTCCCAACTATTCAGATTTTCAGCTCAAAATTTAAGCTTAAGTCTAAGTTTACAAAAACATTTAATCAGATGAAAAAAAAAAAAAAAAAAAAACCGTAAAAAGTAGTTGTTTGTTACTCCAAAGTTTAAAGCGCCCTCTATCGGCATTTTTTGAAATTTATCTTTATAATTCATTTTTAAGAAAATACCGACATAAAGAATAGTTTTAGTGAAAACCGCAAATCAATCGACCAATTTTTCCGTTTTTTATAATCATTAGAAAATTAAACCCTCTGAACACAGTTAAGTTTGTGCTACTTAATCGCTTCCAACTATTCAGATTTTGGGCTCAAAATTTAAATTTAAGTCTAAGCTTACGAAGCCATTTAATGAGATGCAAAATATCACGGCAAAAAGTAGTTTTTCATTACTTCAAAGTCTAAAGCGCCCTCTATCGGCATTTTTCGAAATTTATCTTTATAATTTATTTTCAAGAAAATGCCAACATAAAGAATAATTTTAGTGAAAACCGCAAATCAATCGACCAATTTTTCCGTTTTTTACGTGTATTTGAAATTTTGGACCCCAAACTTTAATGGCGGCTATCTCATTTGGAAAACGTTTGGGATCCTTAGTTTCCTATTTACTATTACTCGTCTTGATGTGTTCTATCACCCCCTAGCGTATATACCATTTGTTTAGGGACACCCTGTATATATATATATATTTCGTCTTCTAATTATGATAGAAATATGACTTCAACGTTATTATAAGCACAAAAAACAACGACATTTTAATGCAGTTTTATCAGAATGTGTCACAAACAAAGTATAAAAAAATCGGATTTTTTATTTATATCGGATTTTTTATATTTTTATAAGCATTAAAATAATGAACAGATACCAAGCGTTTTATATTTTCGCAACAATTAAGCCTCTAATTATTAACATAATCTATGTTTTTATACTTTAATTTGTAAAAAGTAATTATTAATTAGTTATTACAGAAATTATAAAAACTTCCAATCAGTAGTTTCATTACTAAGTAGAATACAATAAAGTTATACACAATAATATTTCGTAATGATTATGTAAAACTTTATAAAATACTAGTGATATTTACATTTATCATAATTATCAATAATTGATTTTAATATTAAAATTTTAGCACCATTGAAAATTAATTATTTATATATTAAACAAAATCTTTAATTACATTTGTAATAAATACGTTTTTGCTTTACTTAATAAAGAATCAATTTATAATTTAATATTCATTTTAGAAGAAAAACAAGGAGTATGTTATCTCCAAAAAAGGGCACTATTTCACAGGAAAATACAATAGTGATGTGTTGAGTAACAATAAAAGAAAAAGTACACAATTTTTTATCACAATAAATAAAAAATTATAAATTTTTAAAACTTTTATAAATTAAAAATTAAAAAATAATATTACATAACATAGTTTAGTAACTTTTTGTTTTTCCCAGCAAAAAAATTAAGTTCTATCATTTTTGTAAAGTCTTAGACACATGCATTTAAAAAAAAAAACTGTGGTATAGAAAAGTTTCAATTTTCAAAAAAAAAAAAAAAAAAAAAAAAAAAGCAGCATCCAATTTGTCAATTTTAAAAAGGGTCCTCCTTATTAGTTAGAAAATAACCTAGTAGAAACAATTCATTATAGTATTAATAAAAATTGCATGTAAGTAATTTCATATGCTGTTATCACATATAATAAAACTAACAACACTCATTTTGTGATGACTAGAAATGCAACGGATATCCGGCTGATATTTTAGTATCCGAAATATCATCGGATATCCGAATCACAATCACCGGATATCCGACTTCTCTATCGGATATCCGGTAGAATGCATCAAAGCAAATATAGATGAATAACAGTAATCGTTTGATCCCAAACAATACCTAAAAATTTTTGTTTACAATGCAAAATATGAAATGTTATAATAAGTTCCCTATCAATGAGTAAAAGGTAATTTTCAAAAGTTTAAAGAATTGCCAGCTTTCCTACTATTTATATTTAAACGCTGTAATAAATTCAAGAATTTATGTTTTTATCTTTTAGAAAATTGTATCTTTACTTTCAGATTGCAAAACAAAATTTGAAGTCAAAATAGCAAATAAAGCCTTTTTGCAAAAATGTATAAAGATAGAAAACCAACATTTAGAAATGCACAAATAATGCAAGCAAAGGTAGCAAACAGCCGTTTTGAATCTAGTATCGAGATTCTTCATCAGGACAAAACTCAGCATGCTAGAAAAAGCTAAGTTGAGCAAAGCGACAGAGAAGCGCAGGCCAAATTACGGGAGCGAATGATAGATTCAAAATGGCTGTTTGTTACCTTTACATGCATTATTTATGCATTTCTAAATGTTGGTTTTCAGTCTTTAGTCTTTATAAAATTTGAAGTTGTTTATTAAACTATGATTTTATTAATTTTCTTTCTTTTTTTTAAATTTAAACAATGGGTTAATTGGTTTTTAAGTTAAACAACTAAACAGACCTATTTTTATTTTCTTCCATCCTTGATAGAAGAAAGTAATGTTATCAATTATTTACGACGAATTTACATGTTTTAGGGATCCAATATCCCAAAAACATGTTTATTCAAAACCTCTGTTTGTCCCAGTGTTGCCATCATATGATGATACTATCCAAATATTCTGTTTTTGGCTGTAGCCAGCATGCCCATATTTATCATGGAAACATTTCGCTGTAAGGCGGTGCTGTAATCACAATTTATGCGCCATTTTCATTATTTTACCAACAAACACTGTATGAAGTTATGCATAGAAATGAAGCAAATTTCTTTGAAAGGCTGTCAGGTCTTTTTTCAATTCTAAAATATTTTGCCGGAAAATGGTACTGTAATAATGATTTTTAGCTCAGAGGCTATCAAAACCTGTGAGCTTATGTGCCCGCCCGTTCTGTATGTATGTATGTAAATGTGTAATGCAATAACTCATGATAAAAATATCCCATTCACTTGAAATTTTAAATATAGGTATATTCTAAAAAGGTGTTTCCCTGATTAATTTTGGGAATTCATTCGACAAGTATAAGTGGGGGAACGGGGGCTAATATTCTTCCCCTTAATTTATATCAATGGGTTTTACATCCAGAATTATCAATTTTCATTCAAAATTTAAGCATGGGATCATTCTGATGAGGTGCCTCTGTGATTAATATTAGGTACTCATTTGATAAGTATAAAGAAATGAAACAGGGGGCTAATTCCCCACCCCTTATTTCGATAAATGGGTCTTTTATGCAGATTTATCGGATTTTATTTAAATTTTAGACATAGGATTTTTCTGATGAGGGCACCACCACGATTAGTTTTGGGAGTATAACAGGGGTCGATGCAATTTTTTTTTCTTGGGGCCCATTTTGTGAAAAGTAGCAGTTATTTTTGTGAATTTCACTACATTTTTGTGAATTTTATTATATTTTTGTGAAAAACAACATTTTGCGACAACAGCTGAAATCTAGTGACTCAAGTTCGAACCAAGTATTTATTAACAAAAACTAACTTCTTTAAACCCTTTTCTAAAGTTTTTGTTTCTTAAGAACTGGTTTTATGTACAAATTATACATTTTAAAATCTAACAAAATAATAAAAATAAGTTTTTATGGAAAAGAATTATGTGAAGGGGCCTATTTTATTAAATTTATTTTTGTAAAGGGGCCCATTTTAATAAATTTATTTTTGTGAAGAGGCCCTAAATAGGCCCCAAATTTTGTCTGGATCGACCCCTGTATAAGTATAAAGAGACGGAACTGGGAGCTCATTCTCCAATCTTAATTTCGATAAATGGGTTTTTCATACAGATTTATCAGATTTCATTCAAATTTTAGACAGAGGATCATTCTGATGAGGGCACCGCTACTATTAGTTTTGGAATTTCTTTGGATAAGTATAAAGAGGGGGGATGAGGGCTAATCCCCCGCCTTTAATTTAGATAAATGTGTTTTCATGCAAAATTCTCATATTTCATTCAAATTTTAGACATAGGATCATCCTGATGAGGACACCTCCATGATCAGTTTTGCGAGTTCATTGGATAAGTCTAAGAGGGTGGAAATGGGAGGTGACTACCCCCCGCCTTAATCTAGTTTAATGGGTTTTTCATGCAGAATTTACAGATTTGCTTCAAAATTTGGATATAGATTCATTGTGATAAGGCACTTCCTTGATTTTTTTCGGAGTTCATTGGATATGTATAAATGGGGGATTGGTGGGACTACCCCTCTTAATTTAGGTAAATGATTTTTCTTGCAAAATTAACAGATTTGCTTTAATTTTTGAATACAGGTTCATAGTGATAATATGCTTCCCTAAGCTGTGGAGTTCTTTTGTTAAGCATAAAAGGGATACAGGCGATTACCCTAACCCCTCTTAAATTTGGTAAATGGGTTATTACGCAGAATTATCTGATTTGCTTTAAATTTTGGATGTACATTCTTTCTGATGAGGCGAATTTCAGAATAGTTTTGGAAGTTTAATGGTTAAGTATAAAGGAGGATAACTCCTCTTAAATTATATAAATGGGTTTTTATGAAGAATTATTCGATTTGCTATGAATTTGGATATAGGTTTTTTTATGTGATAAAGCATATCTCTGATTAGTTTAGGAAATCCAATGATTAAATATAAAAAGGGGAAATGGGCGGGAGCTATCCCCCCTCTTAATTTGTTTTTTGAACAGCATTAACCCTTGAAAATATGAGGCTGTAATATACAATTGCGTAGCCTGTGAGCTCAATGCCATCAGTTTAAGAGGGCAATATTCTTTTTATTGTAATTTTTTTTCATAATCATTTTATATACAGTGAATTAACGGTTATAATATGGAAGTAGTATTAACATTTTGTAACATTTTTTGAAACATTGAGATCTACAAAATAGAAGAGAGTTTTGGGATCGGTGCATCCAACTAGTTATTTTCGTGACTTCATTATAAATATTTAAAATTAAAAGTTTTTCTTTTGTTTATAAATTTTAAACTGATTTAACTTAAAATAAAATTAAATGTAGCTTAAGATAATCAGCATTAAATAATTAAAGCATGAAAAAAATTAAACCTGTTTGGAGATAACTCTTCAACCATTGTATATTAGTAAGACATTTTATGTTTGCATTTGCATTATAAAAAGATGTTATGTATTTCTTTATGAAAATACTTTACAATTATAGACATATTAATAAACAGGTAAAATTTGTTCTAAAAATTATCAGCATTTCATTATTAGCAATTATCAGCAGTTCATTGACAAATAGGCAGAGTATTTAAATGTTTGAATTTCAGGACGGATTGGCAGGATTCACGCCCTAAAAATTCTTGTGGGCAAGACATTCCTGTTTCTAAAAAAAAAAAAAAAAAGAAAAATTACTTTTCGAATTTTTTTCTTTGTGAAGTGGCGATCAAGTCTCAGCACTGACTGATTATTTTCGTGATATTTTCCACTATCGATTGACAAATCTCACAGTTTGCTCTTACGACAATTATACAAAATTGTTTTTCTGCGTCTGACTGTAATTTTTCTCACAAATTTTTCTTGTTTGCTCGTCACACAAAATTTTGCAGTTTTTTTTTTTTTTTTAATTTCTGGAGACCAACTGGCAAATTTCACAATTTATTTCTCTCAACAGATTGACAAATTTAGTTATTTACTCTGCGACTGATTGGCAAATTTCCCTTTTTGTTTTTGTGACATTCTGATGAATTTAATTTCCTGTGTTCAGCTGAAAAATTTGTGTTTTGTCTTTGTTATTGGCTGAAGAATTTCATGACATTTCTTTGTGACAGATTAACAAATTTCACGATATTTTACTGTGATTGATTGACGAATTCCGCTATATTTTAAACTGTTCAAGTTCTCTCTAAGTTCAAATTTTTTCAGACAGGTCAACAATTTTTAAAAATTTACTTTTGCCATGGTGGACAAAATGAGTAATATTTTTTCTATGACAGATTTACATATTTTGCGATTTTTTTCCTGTGCTGAAGCAAGAAATAACTAAAAGAACAGTAATGGTCACTATAGTCTGAGCTTCTGGAATTAGCACTAAACAAAATGAGATTAAATCTTGTGTTTCTCATTGGAAAAAAAGAAAACCTTTTTTTTTACAATCAATGGTTCAACATTAGATGTTTCATTTATCAAAATCAACGCAAATTTCCTCATCAATGGGTTCAATAATCATACCTCTTTTTTTATTTAAAAGATGATCTTTCATACGATGTTTCTGTTTGTGTTTTTTTTTCCATATCTTATAATTTGCACCTGCACATTTTGTAACTTTTCTACCCTCTTCTTTATTAACAATGAAATTTTGATTTCCTATTTAAATAAAAATTCTTCTATTATATATATAAAACCCCTCCGTGTACGACGATTCCGGGGTCAGCCCATCCACGAGAAAAAGAAACTTATTGCAATTGCGTCCACGTTAGGCTTAACTATTCCGAGCCGTTCACAAATATTCTAATTGTTCAACTTATGAAAATATACATGTAAAAGATTTATTCATTACGCATTTTCTTTAAAACCTACAAAAACTATTTAATTATAATGTTTAAGTTCTAAATAAAACAACCAGCAATTACGAAAAAGAACAAACAATGTAAACAAGTTAAAACTGTTGCCATTTAAAAATGACAAATTCCGTGAATGAATCTTTTGATCGAATGACTCCATTGTAACATCACGACTCAGGAATGATTGGGTGCGTTCGGGGGCTATGCGCGCGTGTTCAGGAGACAGGTACATGGAGTGAATATTACAGCGGATTTAGTACTCGGAAGCCAAAATCCCTGAGCTCGCGCGCGCAGCGCGTGTGTCTCTCGAACACGCGCTGTTTACTCTTTATTGTTTACATTTGTTTCCGATCTTATAGAGTGTTTTTTTTTTTTTAAGTATTAGCTAAAAAATAGTCCAAAATAGGAATTTTTTTTAATACATTTTAGCTATTTTTATTATTTTCTCTCAGTATTTTTATATATTTTTTGGCTGTAGTTTCACAATATAATCTTTTATAATTGATTTTTTGCGTTACTTTATTCTTTTAAAATTTATGTATTTACGATTTGTGCATTCCAATCCCCCCATCCACAGGCAGTTTTGTTATAGTTTTAAATGCAAATTTCTGTTGAAATTTCCTTTTTTTCTATAGATTTTTTTTCCGCGTGTTTAATCGCAGTATTTTTTAAAATTGTTTAAGCCTAAAGTGGCTGATTGACCACAGTTATAATTTTTTTATCATCCTTTTAAAAATGCAAACACGTCATTTTGACGGGCTGTCTTCTAGTATTTAAAGAAGTACGTAAAATAAATAAATAAAATATGGACATCCATTGCTCAAAGCAAGATGTTTAAATGTTTCCCATTGAGTTATTGAAAATCATTAAAAGCATCATTTTTATGATCAAAACATGATTTATGTAATAAGAGTCATATATTACGTATGTCATGGATTAAACATTAATATCCCTGGACGAATCATAAACAAAATAAAATGCGGACACCGCAAGGTCCATTCTCGAGCGATAACGATAACCGTTTTCCAAATGATTAAAAAAAAACGATGAACTTCAAGGAAACCATTTAAATAATTGATGTGCATAGTTCGCAGAAATTAGGACATGACTTTTTTAAATAAACCATTTCTCATGTAATAGAAGAAATCTACTGACAATGTCATTTTCGGAATTCCTTATGGGTTTAAAATTTCAATGCATAGTTGAACATAATTCAATTAGCTAAAATGCCAGGGATTACGGTATTGACGATACTTCCACTAAGTTATGTACAATCACAGAAGGATATGGACGATACAATCACCTACAGGCATTATTCGTGCAAGGAAATTAAAAATGAATGCACACCAGATTTTACAAAATTAAGAAAAAAAAATAAGAAGAAAAAAATCAAAAACAAGTATTTCCAATAATTTAATGTATTAGAAAAGTTGCTCTGTTCTGTTGTCAAAAGTGTAACCATAAAAGATTCTAAACCACACAAAATTGAACAAAATCTAAATTAAAAAATTCATTTAGCAACTCAGTTATTAATTGTCCATAACACTGAGTAAAAATTGAAAAACAGATATGATATATATAAAGCTTGATTGCTTTCCTTTGTTTTAATTGAAATAAACAATTTGGATAATTATCTTGTTGTTGATTTAAACTATTTCAATGGAAATTTGTCATGTCGGTATAAAATGTAAATATTTAAGTGGCAAGTAAAAAATCATAGGGTTAAAAAAAATACATTTTTTCCCCTCTTATATAGTTTAACTACCCTGTATTTACAAATGTTATGAAACTCTCTAATCCTGGGAAAACCTGAATTTTAAGCCCTGATTGTCAAAGATATATAGTTTCTGTAAAATATATTTCAATACATTTAAAATGTTAGAATCGTGTATGAAACATGTTTGCAATTTATTATTTGAAATGGCATTGGATAAAGAAATAAACATTCACCTTAACTAAAATCATATTTAGTACCGGATATCCGAATACGGCAGGCAAATCGGATACCGGATATCCGGCAAAATCAGTATCCGGTGCATCCCCAATTAGCAGACTTCTTAACAGTCTTACGAAGCAGAAGATTTGCACTACAACTTGAATTTTTCTGTCACATACAACATGTTGTATACAAAGCATAATTTTTTTTTTAATGTGTATTTTTCAATAAAAACAGCTTTTATAAGGAAATCTGTTTAATGTATTTCATTTTTGTTTTGAACTATTAGCAAACTCCTTAACAGTGTTATGAAGCAAAAGATTTGCAATACAACTTGAATTTTTCTATCACATACAACATGTAGTATACAAAGCGTAATTTTAAAAAAATGTATATTTCTCAATAAAAACAGCTTTTAAATGAATATATAGATACTTAGAAGCTATATTTTACTTCTTATTGTATCGACTGAAGAGAAGAATCTTGTGATAAAACTATATTTCAGTATGTTCTTCCTCTTTTTTTTTTTTTTTTTTTTTTTTTTTTTTTTTTTTTTTTTTTAAGGGGGGAAAAAAAAGGAAAGAAATGATGTTTCTCATAAAGGAGAAAAATGAAAAACAAAGTTTTTCAGGAAATGCAAATTAGCATTTTAAATACACATGAAAATTTTCTGTATAAAGTTTACAACTTTAAACTAAAACTTAGCCCCATATAAAAAATTAAAAATAAGAACATTAATCTTGTTTAAAAATTTAAAAAAAAAAAAAATATATATTGTTTACCTTTCTTTAAACAGTCACTTTCAGTTTCAGATAATTCAATTGCAATTTGTAAATTGGGCTATAACTTCTAATTGTTGCTGATTCAAATGCTGGGCATTTTTGGAACTTTATTTCAAAACAATAATAATACAGTAGAATCTCTAAAATCTGCAATCTTTGAAAATCTGAATTGATTTCGAAATGTAAAGAATGAAAATAGCAGTTTAGAAGTATTCTTTATCATCTTTGTTCTAATTATCAGTGAACAGAGATATCGTTATTTTTTACAGAAATTTAGTAAGAAAGTATAGAAAATAGTACTGATTTAGGATATTTCAAAACTTAAAAAGCTTTAATAGATCAGGATATGGATTTATATAATGCATAATGTAAAATGTCAGTAATAATTAATTTTTACAGCGACATATTAATTCTGATTTGTCATTTGAAACAATAGAAAAGTCAAAAAAATATTTACCGTAAAAGACTGTATTTATTTAATTGATGAAGTATGAACTTCTACTACTACTAAAGATCTATTAGTTGATGTACGACATAAAATATGGCCTGATTCTTTATATATCAAAAATCAGGACGAAGTTGCAGATTTTTCCTTAACTATACCTCAAACTAAAGCATCTAAACTGTATTAAAAAAAAAAAATCTAAACAGTTTTACAAAACCTTTTGAAAGCGAAAGATATTGTTGAATGGGTGAACAATAAAGATGAAATTATAGTAACTTATGTTGCAAGCGCAGAAAGTCTTCAATAATGAACCCAGCTAAAGAAAATGAAACTGATTCTGAGGGGGAAAAAATGCTTGAAGAAGGTTTGTCTTTTGGTGAATTTTCATTCAAGTTCTTGGAGCAGCAGAGTTCTATAAATTAATAGGAAATAATGGTTGTTTACAAATTTCAAAAGGACCGTAATCAAAATAAAATGAAAATTCTCTAATAAAGAAGGGTACAAGAAATGTTTAAAGGTAATAAAAATAATTGGGTATTCAAATAATAATGTAGAAGAAAACAAAGCAGATTCAAGTTTAATTTGCTTAAATTGAATTATTGCATATTCTTCCTGTAAATGGATACAGGTAAGCTGAAAAGAGATGTAAACCAGAATCTGCAAAATTGTAAAATCTATACAAGTACTGGTCTTAAGCTATGTGGATTTTTGAGACTATACTGTAATAATAAATCAAAATTTTATGCAAAAACGGTGATTTAAGGGTACGCATAAACTCTAAATCTGATTTTATAAGTTACAATTTGATTGATGCAGTATTTTATGTTAACATAATTTTAAAATATTCAAAGCATAAGTTTTATTCAAGTTCTACATGGGATTTAATTTTGTCATTTGTATTTTTTTGTCACTTTTAATTTTTCGAGGGGAGGAGGAATTTTCCAAATTTCAGAAGGATCTGAAATCTGGAAAATTCAATTTATCTGGAAACCCCTTGGTCTCGAGAATTCCAGATAATAGATTTTCTACTTACTTTCATATACAAAATTTTATATATACAGAACATGATTTTAAAAAATGTGTAGTTTCAATAAAACAGACTCTTAAATTAATATACAAATACTTACAAGTTATATTTTGCTTCTTATCTACCAGCTGAAAAGCAGAATCTTGTGATAAAATTTCACTTCAATATTTTAAAAAATCTGTAAGAAATGAGTTTTTTTATAAATGTAAATAATAAAAAAAACATAGTTTTCCAGAGAATGCAAATTAAGATTTTAATACACAACAAAAAATTCTATATAAACTTTACAACTTTAACTTAAAGCTTAACTCCAAATAAAAAAGGAAAAAATATGAGCTTTAATCTTGTTTAAAAGTTAAAAAAGAAAAAAAACGGTTATAATTGTATTGTTTACTTTTATCTAAATGGTCACTTTCTGATTTACAGTTTAAAATTTGGGCTACAACTTCTAATTATTACTAAACTAAAAGCAGTTCAGTTTTAGGGTCCTCTGGTGTTTGAACTTTAATTTAAAATAACAATAACACATTGAAATTTTATGCAAAAGCAGGGATTTGGCAGTAGGCACACATCCTAAATTTGGCATTCTGGTATCAGTTTTTGTAATTACACAGTTGGCAATAAGAGTATAAAATATAAATAATTTTCTAGATTGGAAACACATATGACAAAAGAAACAAACATAAAATAGTCTTATAAGAGTTGAAGAGCAGTGAACAGATGTAGCATGTACTAAAAGTACCGAACAATGTCCAATCACAGAGCTAAAGCAGTATTGAGTTCAATTAGTATTGGGAAGGACAGCTGCATGTCAGCAAAATCCAAATATATTTATAGAATATATTCTTATATATTTACAGAACATTTTGTAGAATATATTTGAATATTTTTAAAATTATTCTTTAAAATATATCCAAATACTTTTATAATAATATATCCTCTAATACATGAATGATGCTGAATAAAGAAATAATTAATTGCTATATTATTTTAATTGTTAAGTACATTGCATGGACAGAATAACAACATCACATTATACGCTAGCGAAGTGATGATGTGTTTCTTCTGGTTTCGTCTGCTATGGTCACATGAAGCCAAGCCGCTTATGTTTTGCGCCTTTAGCAGATATATTAAAAAATCGTTAAAAAATAAATATTTTATTTCCTGAAATTTTCATCCCTTGATTTGGATACATTGATATAAGAGGCATTATTTGCATAAATATAATTCAGTTATTTCTAACTCAAATTTATGTTTTTTTAATTTTAAAAGTTAAAAAGCCAGTGTTCATACACAAATCCAAGCTGTTTAAGTTTAGGAGTGGCGCCATCTGTTAGTAAAGGTAATCTGTTTTTATTTATATGTATATATAATTACCTGCGTAAAATAATTTTTAAATATCTTATTTACCATTTACCTACCAATTACCTACCGAATGTTTGCAATTTTCAATCGTTTAATGATTTAATAATTATTAATGCTATTAATGTTGTTAAATTAATTTTTCAATAAGTTGATCATAAAATACAATTTATTTACCATGTATAATGATGGATTTTTATTTTTATTTTATTTTATTATTATTATTATTTTTTTTTTAGTAATAATTTACCTTGCAAATGATGGATTTTTATTTTTATTTTATTATTATTTTTTTTATTTAGTAATAATTTTAGAGACTAAAATGTTTTAATGCTACACTTTTTTATACATATTTACAAATGTGGCTGCCAGATTTTAAATATGAGAATGTTGAAATTCAAAGATTACTTTATGTTTTTTAAAATCTTGTTTGCTTATAAATTTTCCTTTGATGAATATTATTTGGGATAGATTAATTAGCTTTTTATTAAATTAAAAATTATGACATTAATATTTTTTAAATGTTATGATAGCTTGAGGGAGAAGCAGAATAAAGTATTTACGGGATTATAAAATGTGATTAAAAAAAATATACATTTTGTAACAGTTTATACATATTTATGTATCTGCACTGTAAATTAATTATTGATTTTCATTACTCAAAACTGATATAGGTATGGCGAAGATTTTGGCACTTATTAGCAGATATGCAATACTCTCATATGCACTAAATTCTTATTTATATGTATTATTCAAAATTTCTTAACATAAGAATAGTTTAATATTGTCATAACCTTTAATTTATAAACTTTAAAAAAAATTTTATTTAAAGAAATATTCATAGTTTTTTTTTTAAACAATTCTGATTTTTTTTTCTTTTTGAAAATGGACTTTTATAAGAAGAAATATTTAAAAAAAAATCATATAAGGTTTTTTAAAATAATTATTCTAGTTAAATTAACTTTTTCCATGTTTTTTAAATAAAGCTTATGACTATCTTTCTCTTTATATATACAATTAACGCTATTTAGTTTTCTGAGATTGTTATTAAACAACAAACTTTATATATTACACATGGTAAATCAATTTTATTTAATAATCAGATTAATAAAAATATGATTTTCTGCTCATCTTTGAATTTTTTAAAATGATTGAAGATCATAAATATTTAGTAAAAAATATCTAAACGAGTTTTTTTTTTTTTTTTTTTTTTAATATTATATCACATAAAGTCCATAATAATGACCTTTATTGATCATAGATAGCGCCATTCCTTTTATCAAACAACTATGATTTGGACCAGAATATTAGCCTTTTGATGTTTTAGAACAAATACACAAAAATCTCAGCTAAAAATACATTAATTACACTTACGCAATTGATACATCTTCTATAAAAATATCCAAATCAAGGGATAAAAGCTTTTGAAAAATTATATTTGGTTTAATATGAATTTTTAAAGCGTGTCTCTAGGCGTTTAACATTAGGCGATTGGTTTCATGTGACCATAGCAGACGACAAGTGATGAATGACGTCACACTTCACTAGCGTATACAATACAAAGCAGAACTAAAACTTTTTACAGAAGTACTCTCCAACCCAGAAGTTTTTTACATTAGAAGCTTGGAAGCAATACAGAACAGTAGCAGTCCATAGAATAAATACACAACATATAGTATCTCTGTAGACATTTCTATTAATCTTCTAGAAATATTTCTATACCTTTTGGTTAAACTAGCTTTTACAAAAATTAGTCATAATTTTTTTATGGGATTCTATAGCTTTTCTATAATTTTTTTTAATTGAAATTCTATGAAATTTTTTTGTAAGGGCAAGGTTACAAATCTCAAGTTAAAATCGCCCCCAAAACATGATAAAAATCATTAATCTTTTTCCAGTTTCCAACATTGTTTAAAAGTATTTATGAATTCATCCTGTCTGTCTGTCTGCTGCCTGTCAATGTTCATGCATGACAATCTTTGGCTTTTTTTAAGACAAAAAATTATATTTTGAAGCTGAAATTTAATAAAAGAATGAAAAGCATTAATCTTTTTCCAGTTTCCAACATTGTTTAAAAGTATTTATGAATTCATCCTGTCTGTCTGTCTGCTGCATGTCAATGTTCATGCATGACAATCTTTGGCTTTTTTTAAGACAAAAAATTATATTTTGAAGCTGAAATTTAATAAAAGAATGAAAAGCATTAATTTTTTTCCAGTTTCCAACATTGTTTAAAAGTATTTATGAATTCATCCTGTCTGTCTGTCTGCTGCCTGTCAATGCTCATGCATGACAATCTGTGGCTTTTTTTAAGACAAAAAATTATATTTTGAAGCTGAAATTTTATAAAAGAATGAAATGAAGTAGGTTTTAAATAACTAGTATATTTAACACCAGATGCATTTAATTAAAGAAACTTAATAATTGGAAGTACATTTATTTTATTTAACAAAAGTTGGAGGTTGGCATCAGTGTATGCAATCACAAAAATTGATTCAGATTGCTATGCAACTGATATTGTTTATTGATGATTACCATGGATATTCTGCATTGAAAATGAAGCAATATCTATACCGTAAAATACCGTTAATCCGCCCCCCCAAACGAAAAGGAAAATCGTACAATAGTTAGGGGAGGGCGCTTACATGGGATTTTTTTCGCGATCCTTCAACAAAATTTACAGGAATGAATCATCATGAAATGAATGAATCGTTAAATGAATCATGAATTTTTATACTTGAAAAAATTTGGGTTTTTTTTTTATAAAAAACGTAAATTCTGTCGAAAAAACGCAGAAAAAAGGAGAAATTAGTAAAAAAAGCCAAAACAAGCATGAAATCAATCAAAAAATCTTGAAAAAACGCGTATTTCATCAAAGATTCATGATTCATTCATTTCAAAATGATTGAACCTACTCTCAATGGCCTTTGAGAATCAGGAGGGAGGGCGCTTTCTCGGGATTTTTTGAAAATTTCAAATTCTTTATAAAGTGGGGAGGGGGCGTTTGATCGGGAAGGGCGGATTAACGGGATTTTATGGTAGTTATATGATAAGAACACTGACAACAATTTTTATGAAGTAAAAAGTATCACATACTCAATTTAGAATGTTTTCTGTTGAAAACCAATGCATAAATGATGATGTGAGTTACAAAACTCGCCTTTATCCAAAAATTTTAAAATTGAGTTTTCACTATCAATCTATTCTACTGGTAAATCCAAATAAAAAAGTGCTATAATCTACAAAATATCTTGTTTTATTGTTTTTTTTAAGTCAGAGCATTCCATTCTACAGATGCAATCAAAAGTTTTTCAGGAAAATTTTTAAAAATCTGGTTTTCTGGATAAAGTGATTTTTGAAACTCTCTTCCTCAAATATATACATATATATTACATTTTTATAACACAATTGTAATCAGTACTCAGTTGTAAGTTTCAACATTCATTGCAAAATTTGTCAAAACTCTAATAAAAACCTAGAGCTTGCCCATCTTGTGGCACCTCTAAGTATAATCAAATATGTAATTTACATGATTATTTCAATAAAAAGCAATTTTTGAAAACTGCCGAAAATAGGAATTAAAAAAAAAGAAAAACTCTTGTTCTACCCTTTTGTCAAGCAACTAGACAATTTGTTGAATAACAGCTTAAATAAATAAGGAAAAACATTTTATCAAATTCTGTAAAGGAAAGTTGATGTAGATATTATCAAAACAGTATGAAATATTTCCATGATGTAAAAATATTGGTGACAGCTCTATTGTTTTTCAAACATTTGTTCAATAATGAAGTGACTTAACAGAATTGAGAGACTGCAATTTTCTAATGGGAAGTTTATGATAAAAATCATCAATGTGACCACTTTGGCAAGATATTTAAACCAAAATTATAACATTTTAGTTACAAAATTCGTTTTTGTGGTGACTTTTTCATCACAAAAATTGCACATTTCATTCGGTAATTCACTTTAAAAAAAAACAAATCTTTTGTTTTCTGAAAAAATACAGTCGAACCTTATTAACATGAAACTTTGTTTAACATAAAATGAACTGAGGTCCCGTCAGATAATCATGGAAATCAGTATATCACTTCTTTTAGAATTCAACTTTAGTTTTTCAGAGGGTTAGTCACCCAGCTTACAAATACCCCTCACTAATGTGTCACTCACTATCTGGGCATTTCATGCATTTGCATATTTAAAATATCTCCTCTGCAAATTAAAAATTTTAACTTTTATTTTTTGCATACACTTCTTAAAATGTATCACTGTTTTTCTTAATTTTCTATAATATTTCCTTAACTTAAATGGTGTTATTAAAAATTTTACTCACAATTTATCTACTTTTCACACATAAAATATTAAATTAAGCATAGATTTTAGAAATATTTTGAGAAGTTAGAAAAAAAGAAACAACATTTAGGAAAAGTACAGAGAAAAAAGAAGTTACAAATATTAATTTCCCCAAAAGATATTGTAAATATACGAATGCATCAAACACCATCACAGAGATTATACACACACATTACAGAGGAAAATTCCAAAGATAAGAAACCAATCATATTAAGAGGACTCTCCAATCACTTGAATACACCTGCCCTGCAATGTTAAACTGATATTTTCAAATTTCTCGTTTAATTTTGAATATTTAAAAAAAAAAATGCATAATATAGCTGAGTTTAATGTTAATGATGGCTATTTTTTATTTTTTTCGGTTTTGGGTGCAGATTTTTTTTTTAAGTTACTACCAATTTCGAAACTGGTTTTGGAGTTGAAAATAACTTTTTAAAAAAATCTACAACCAAAATCTTAAAAAAAAGCCATATCAAACGTGGAACTTAGCTATCATATGTAAAAAAATAAATAAATAAATAAATAAATAAATTGTTTAAAAATAATCAAATTTATATGAAGAATTCGAAAATAGCATGACCTTTGGATTAACGTCATGGAGTGGGTGCTTTGAAATTAGTGAAAAGTCCCCTTAAGAGTATGTGTTCTTATATGTAAATTTCGATAAACAATATAAAGTCAATTCAATATGTAATGAATTATTAAAAATATTTAGTTTCAAATGAACAGAATAGAATCAAAAATTAGTTTATGCTCGTCAATGTTTTCAGCATAAATGTGAAAAAAAAATAAAAGCAAATCTGCTGTATCGAAATTGAAATTTGAATAATATTTACTAAACTATGTAAAAATAAATAATTATAAGCGAAATTATCAGCTTTAAATAAACGTTTTAGTAATGCTTTAAATGATTCAATGATAAATCAGCAAAAAATGAAAGTAAGGATATGTGAAATTTCATCCAGTCATAATCAAATAGTAAATTGTAGAGTTTTTAGCTGAAAAACAACAAAAGAAACTACCATACCTTAGCAATTATGTTTAAACACTTACTAGATATTACCAACAACGGTAGAGACAAGACGCCAATAAAAGAATGACTCAAGAATTACATCATGATTTATTAAGTGATTCATGCATCCATAATTCTTAATTTTATTTATCAATTAAAGTGCTTCTACAGAAATATGGCTAGTATTTTTTTTTTTAATCTATGGTTGTAATATTGATTACCAGATAGCCATTAAACAAATCTAAGCAAAAATTTCTTGAGTTTCTAAAATCAAATTGCATCCAATATTTAACCCGAGGGCATATTTAAGTGCTAGGTTGACGAATTTTGAAAATGTCCTATTTATTTTTTGTGAATAAATATTTTGTTTTGTTAGTTAAAACTTAGCTAAACATTTAGTAACAAACAACAGTGTTACAATTATTGATTGAAGCATTATTAATGAATGAATTATTTATGATTCATTCATTGGGATGGTGTCTGTAATAAAATGGCGTCGAATGACAACAGAATTATAATACCCAGATTGAAACAGTAGGTATTCATTTTTAAATCAATTCAGAGATCCATCTTCATTACTAAAACAAATTAATGGTAAGATATGTTTGTTATGTTTTTTCTATTTAAGTTCTTGAATTTATGATTTAATCGAATGATGACACAAACTTTTATGCATCACAAGTTTGATTTGACATTCCTTTGAGGCCTGTAGCAGCTATGGCTCATATGCATCACAACTTTCACTTTGCTGACATATATAGTCATTTTAAATAACTTCCACACAGGTAAAGCGAATATTGTGCAAGCAGAATAATAACTATCAGCTCGAAAATTTCATAAGTTTAGAATTTAAAGATGTTAAAAAATAAAATTTTCATTATTTAAAATGAATATTTTCATTTTCACAAACAAGACTTCTTTTGAAAAGTAAAATACCATATAAGTAACCAATATACAGCATAAGTTTGGCAACATATTTTCTGGCAACCTATCCACTGTTTCACTTACACTAGCAGTTATTATTTTTTCAACATTTGAATAATTCATTTAATATGAAAAGGGCATTTATTTATTTTATTTCTCAAATAGAAGTAAATTGTATATAAAAAACAGTCATGATATACCGTAAAAACCTGTTAATCCGCCCTTCTCGATCAAACTCCCCCTCCCCACTATATCCTAAGGTAGAGCCCTTCCCACCCCCACCCCCCTAAAAAAATACATATATATATATATATGCTGAAAAAAAGAGAAATTACATCAAAAAATCATGAAAAAAAAGGAAATTTTATCTATTGATAACTGAAAAACACTAATTTCGTCAAAGAATCATGAAATATAACTGCAAGTCTCTTCAAAGGATCGCTATAAAAGTTATGAATTTCACCGAGGGGATCGCTAAAAAACCAACATTATGTCAAAAGATTGCAGTAAAAATGCAAATTTTGTCAGATTTTAAAAAATGCAATAAAAGGATCATTTAAAAAACACAAATTACATTTTAAAAAAGCACAAATTATGTAAAAAAATATCTAAAAAACACAAATTACGTCAAAAAATCATGAAGTTCTCAATGTATTGCAAAAGAAACCACACATTTTGTCAAGAAATTGTAATAAAAAATGCAAATATGTCATATCTATAATTAAACAGTCAAAATAATTGCGAAAAAACAAATTCTGTCCAAAAATAGCAGAAAAAAAGAATACTTTGTAAAAAAAAACAATCGCCAAAAAAGCACAAATTCTATTAAAAAAATCTGGAAAAACTGCACATTTCATTAAAGACTTGTCAAAAAAATGCAAATCTCCTCAAAGAATTGCATAAAAAATGTCAGTCAAAAGATTTCGAGGAAAAAATTCATTCTTGTTAAAGAATTGCGAATTTTGTCTCATGTATAACGAAAAAACTCTGAAAATTTATCAATTATAACGATAAAACCTTGCAAATATCGTGAAAAAATCCCTTAGATATCTCGCCAAAAATGCGAATTTAGTCAAATGATCACAGAAAAACCCCATGTAAGTGCCCCCTATGATTACGTTATGATTTTTTATCACATTTTGGCAGAATGATTAACGATATTTTATGGTAGACACATCTATGTATACATATATAAACACTCGTTTGTATCATTTGACAATAAATCTCACTTCCTAAAGACTGGATTTTGTTGGGTAACAAATATCTATAAAAAAAATGTGAAAGCCTTTAAATGAAAAAATACCACTTTTTGAAATCAACCAATTGAAATTATTAACATATAATAATTATAAATTAAAATTTGATTCAATATATATTTTACTGCATTTTATCAATTTTAAAATTAGCTGTCATTATGTTCTGTTTTGTATGTAATCTATAATTCTTCGTAATATGTTATCCTTGAATAATACCATTGTTAAATATGTTAAAGTAATACTAACGATAAAATCTTGATTCAGTTATGTATTTAATTGTACAACATTTTTCCATTTGTAAAAATAATTGTAATATATTATGCTTTATATATATTTTATAGATTCTTTTTTTTTTATTATTATTATTATCCTCTTCACTCCTGATATCACCTAGAGGTGACACTGAAAAATTCTATTTTGGTCAATGACCAGGTTTAACTTCTTACAATCGATTTAGAGAAGGCAGCCAGAATGTGGTTAATCTTCAATTTCAAAATCAAACTTTGACTGTATGATAACAAACATTATTAATGCCTAAAATTTAACCCACTTTTATTTTTCTTTCAGTCAGAGTAAGTTTCTCATGCAACTTATTGTACAGTAGACTTCCTCAAATCTGCACTCCTAAAATCCACAACTCACAAATCCACACATAATTTATCGATGTAAACAATGAAGCATTCATTTCAGATGTAGGGGGAAAAATTGACTTTTTTAGTTTTAGATCAATTCCATACATTTTTTAATTTGTAATTTTTGTTAAGATTATTGAATTCATGTTTTTTCCTGAAGAAAGAATAATTTATTTCTGAAAAAATCAAGATATTATTGATATCATTGGTAATCACAATCATACCCAATATATGTATGTATTAATCAAGCTTTTTTAGTTATTAAGTCTGGCTAAACCTGAAATAAAGCTTCGTTATTTTATGATCCTGATGTGAATTAGTAATGTACCTTTATGAGGCAAATGTCATTGAATAATTTAGGAAAATTATTTCACTTTAATTTCATTTAATAATGAATATTTACATTATTGATTATTAACTTGACCTTTGCTTTTAGTATTTTAATCATTTTAAAAATGATCTAAATTTTTATTATTTTAGTTTATTACTTATTTTAATATTTTAGAATATCATAGGTATTCATTATGCTTTTGATTTAATTATTATTAATTACATTCAAATTACTTTTTAAAAAATGTAAACAAAGCAATGACCAGAAATCTGCAAAATTCTAAAATCTGCATAAGCCCTGGTCCCAAGCTGTGCAGATTTGAGAGAGTACTCTATATAATTGTTCTGATCTGCTGGTGTGATAGCGGTATATTAAAAAAAAAAATTAAGCGCAAGATAATAAACTTATAATAAACAAACTACACAGTAATGTAGTTTTAATTATGTTCAGCTTTTAAAGGCAAAAATTGGTTTGTAAAAAGGCTAACAATAGCACAAATAAAAGCTGTATGTGCAAAGGTATTTTGCCTTGGAGAAAAACCTTTTAATTGACATAATATATATGTTTTTAAGACTTTGCAACATAGCATAAAAGTATTTATGAATGCCTATTTTCTATCAGGCATAAATAAACTTGGTTGTGTTTATGACAGCCAATTATCAACATGAGTAGATATAGGCCTAAACCGGGGGGGGGGGGGACCTATGTGGGAGCCTTTCTAAGGGAATCTAACCCGTATTAGCGCAGGGAAATTCATGGTTCAAAGAAAACATGGAGAATTCCGAACGATTAGGGCAGTGGCCATGATATTGGGAACTAAAATGGCCTATAAAGACGCTGCTCGCAGCCTTCGATACAGGATAACTGTCCCTTTAATTTCTCTTTAACTAATGTTAAAGGCCCATTGAAACAATTCTTCATTATAAGTGTATTTAAAAGTTTTAGATATTCAAATTCGTGTAATATTTACTTCGTCATATAAGACAGAAAATAAATGACTCAGGAAATCTGAAATTGTGCAAAAGAATAATTATTCTGAACAAATTTAAAATGCATGTAATGAAATGAGCTTACACGGCGTTATCCTGAAAGGAGAAGTTACATCTTTTCTCCACCAGATGGCGTATTCGAGCGCTTGAATCGCCAATAAATAACCTTAGATTGTCATGAAATTCATATATGTTATTGGCAAGGATGTAAAAATCTAGATACCAGCAATAAGTCTCTCACTACTAAATATCATTTCGTATTTTTTGCCTAAAATTTCATCTAAATTTTTGAAAGAATGCTAATAAAATTCAAGCGAAGAAAACTAATGAAATTTAGTAATGAGAGACGGCCTGTTGGTGCCTAGGTTTTTATAACTCTGTTTATTGGGGTTTAGTACAAGATGTTCAGTATTGGATATGAAATGTGAAGCATTTGTGATTTAAAAGGACACTGAAAATATTCTGTTACATTACAGGCTATGGAAAAAAAACATTTTGTAGTGTGTTTTAATGATATTTAACTATTTTAAACAAATTGAAGTTTATGTACGCTGAGATATAGTACCAAGGAACACACAGTAGAATCTTGTGTGCATATAATTTATTTTTTATTCACAGGGACATACAAAAATATGGACCAGATGCTGTATCTTCCCTCAATCCGCCATTTTGTTTCCCTGTTATTTCTCACACATTATTACTTAACCTTAAACTACAAAATACAACTGAAATAATTAGTGAATGATTGAATCATACTTTTCAAAAATGATATTAAATTAAACAAGACAATCTACTGTGGAAACTCAAAGATTGAAAGAGTAAATTTTTAATAGTAAAAATCATTTGATTTACTTATTCATTTATTTTGTAAAACATTCAGGTAAAGTGAAAATAATTTTTTTAGTATGCATAAGCCTTATAAATTTTTATTTTATGTTTCTTTAAAAAAAATAATGACAATTTGTGAGAAATAATATGGGAAAAAGTGGCGGCTCACAGGAAGATACGGCATCTGTTCCAAAAATATTTAGCTATAGAACTGACCATGTAGAATATTTGCTAAATGATTGTTTTCTGTCGTGGTATGCTTTTTAAAATTTAGTTGTTTTCTGTGTATTATTTGGTGAGTATAAATTCTAATGATCATAATCAGGACCGAAAAAAATTAAGTACTGACTGAAATTGCTGATTGGGAATTTTCAATCATGTAGTTAATTTAATTGAATGAATTTTTTGCATACTGTGCAGTACACATATAAATTTGCAGTAAGATACAGGACTGCACAAAAAAATTCTAATATTTTTTTCCAACTATTGATGGGAATTGCAAAAACAAAAAAACAAAAAATGGAATTCTAATGCATGCTATGTATTTTCTAAATTGTTTCTTTAGAGATTTATCTTAATAAATACTAAAGCTTTCTTACGATATTCTGAATGCATGGGAAAATGCCCCATAATCTATGCTGGTCACATTATTTTAGTTCTTGTTGTTATTTTATTATTTCAGCTCATGTTCCTATCTTATCCTGTCTGCCTCCGACATAAGATTTCAGGTGATTTCACTTTTATGAATTATTGGGGGATATTTTCAGTACACATATATATTTATTTAGAAGAAGATCCTGCCTCCTGACACCCCCCTCCCCTTCGCCCTGTCCTTTCATTAACATGATAAATATAATGTGGAAACCACTATTTTGAAACGTGTAAAAGGATTGAAATATTGATTTCATAAAACTGACATTAATAACTGTTTTTCATTCATCTGTTTTCAACCAGTTTTTCGACTTATTTTATTTTTCATGGAAGTTTTCCATCTGTTGATAACCATACAAACTACTTTTTCAAAAATCCTAATTTTATATTTTAATTTAAAAAAGTTTTTTATGAAATTTCTTTAAAATAGCTGCAATTGCATTGCTTCCATTATTTTAGAGATGTAATGGGTTTTATTTATTCATTATACCTTTTATGATGGCACTTTCTCATTGAATTTCTAATAAAAAGTAACTTTTAAAAAGTAAACAGAAAATGACATCATGTTTTAAAAAACAGGAACTTTCCTTCATAAAAATGTTAGTATTCAATACTTTTTCTTTCTGCCAATACTGAGTTTGAGACACAAGGCAAAATGCTTCAGTGAGTTAAAATGATGTCATATTAAAAGAAAACCATCTTTTTTATTGACAAAATTGAATATTTTCATCTCAATTGTGTCTATAAGAAAGGAATTTTTAAATTTTTACTTCCTGGTACTGAGATTACAGGTACAAGTTAATAGTTCAAATGTTTGCGTTCCAAGTTGTAGTAGGCTGACAAATGTAACTTCAAATTTTAAAATATATCAACAAAATATTGCACATTGAGATAATTTTTAATTGCTGAATATGATTGTGAGAACAAATAATGTATAAAAATTTTGTGACAATTAAAGGACGTTAGATTTTGATTTCATGGTAAAAAATTATATGATTGTGTCAAAGTAACATAATTTTTGCTTATTTTTCATTTTGCAATATCAAGCATAAGAGACTCAATTGCTAATTTCATGATAAATAAAGTTTTTGATTTTTTATTTATAACTTCTTTAAAAAATACTTTTTTTTAAATTTATAAATGTTTTGTTTATAAATATTTATTTATTCTTTATTGAAGACATTAATTTCTAATTTTTATTTATATTTTCTTTAGGATAAGTTTTTATTTTATGGTGAAAATTGTTTATTTCATTTGTTCTAATTTTTGTTCTAATTTTAGTTCTAATTTAAATATTTATGGAATTCGAAAACTTATCTGACACTCCGTTGGTTTCGCTAGCACCAAAAAACTGGTAGTATATTTTAATTCAGATTTCTGTGTTAATTTAGTGTTTCATTAATTTCTTTATTTTTCTTTTGCAGGAATTTTAAGTAGTAGATTGTGTTACTTGTATCTTTTTCAGATGCAAAAAGCACTGAATGTAGATTATACATCACATAACTCAAAACTTTTAAAGTGTGAAATATGCAGCATAATGTAACTTCAAATTTTAAAATATATCAATAAACAATTGCACATTTAAGTAATTTTTAATTGGTGAATACGGTTGTGAGAATAAATAGTGTATAAAAGTTTTGAGATAATGAAAGGACGTTAGATTTTGATTTCATGGTAAAAAATTATATGATTGTGTCAAAGTTCTTTCCTTTCACAATATCAAGAATAAGAGACTTGATTAATAACTTCATCATAAATACAGTATTTGATTTTTTTATTTATAAATTCTTAAAAAAACTTTTTTTTCATAAATGCTTTGTTTATAAATATTAGATGTATTCTTTATTGAAAACATTATTTTCTAATTTTTATTTATATTTTCTTTAGGATAAGTTTTTATTTTATGGTGTCAATTGTTTATTTTATTTGTTCTAATTTTAGTTCTAATTAATATTTATGCAATTCGAAAACTTATCTGACACTCCATTGGTTTGACTAGCATCAAATAACTGGTAGTCTATTTCAATTCAGTTTTCTACGTAAATATTTTATAATAAATTAATTTCTTTTTATTTTCTTTTGCAGGAATTTTAAAAGGTGGTAGATTGTGTTACTTGAATCTTTTTCAGATGCAAAAAGCGCTGAATGTAGATGCACTACATCTCATAACTAAAAACTGTTTTTAAAGTGCGAAGTATGCAGCAAAATAGTTCTTTACAAGAGCTTTCTGGAAAAATAGCTTCTGACTCACAGCATAGAAAATCGTTTATATGTGAGTTATGCAGCAAAGTGTTTTCTAAAAAGAATCATTTAAGCAGGCATCTACTAATTCACACTGGTGAAAAACCTTTTGTGTGTGAGATATGCAACAAGAAATTCTCACAAAAAAGCATTTTAAACTCGCATCTGTTAATTCACACTGGTGAAAAATCTTTTGCGTGTGAAATATGCAACAAGAAATTTCCAAGAAAATCTGATTTAAGGGGTCAGGTACCTTTCAAATGGTCAAAATTTCGATTTTTTTTTTATTGCTTTATATGAAAGTATAATCTTTTAGATTCATATTAAAACAAACCCCATAAAAAAATTCTCATTAGAAACGAAGTTATGGGCAAAATAGTAAGGCCTCTTTTCATGAAACAGCGATATTTAAAGGGCTAGACTGTTTGTTTACATTTTTCACACAGTAGGCGCCGGCCGTAGCTGATAAGATTCAAGGATTTCTACTCTTATTTTTCTTTACTCTGTGGTTATTTATTTTCCCTTTCCTTTCAGGAAATCAAGCAGAAATTAGCAACTGCTACTTCAACTTTAGATTCAAGCTATTTAGCTTGATTTAGAAATAAATCTATGCACGTTGTGTTGTTTACTCTTTCGATGCTGAATTTCTGATTTTTTTATAGTGATTTGTTTGCGAATAAGTTTTATTTTAGCTTTAAATTAATTTTATTTATTTCGTTAATAATCTTCTGCTACAATGAGTGAAGTTCTTAGCGAAAACACACCTAAAAGAGCTTCTGGGATACGACCGAAAAAAAGGAAATTTACTGGTAATATATATACCAGAAAGTTGACGAAAAGTGAAAATGATTCACTGAATAACAGTGCTTCACAGAGAAAACTTTCTGTAAACAAGGAGTTTGAATATAATTCTAGCTTTGATGGATATCGTATTATGGATGTCAGTCACATGTTTTCCATTCTGGAAAAATTTTTATGCTGTAAAGCTTGTGGTGGTGAAGTAAGTATAACAGAAGAAATTGAATGTGGCTTATCATCTAAAATTTCGATTTTATGTGAAAATTGTGCTGAAGTTATTAAATTTAAGAATTCTAAGAAGATCGGCGAAAATAACAAAATTTCAGAAATTAACAACAGATATATTTATGCCATTAGATCAATTGGACTGGGGTATGCAGCAATGAAACTGTTTTGTGGAATCATGGATCTGCCTCAACCGGTTTCCAAAAAATCTTACAATGCTGCGATAAAGGTGCTACAGAAATGCTCTGCATCTGTCGCAGAAAGATCTATGATATCTGCAGCTTCAGAAGAAGTAACTGTGACTGATTCTTCATGCTTAAACATCAGTGGTGACGGTACATGGAAAACTCGGGGTCATACTTCACGAATAGGTGTGTGCACTGTCATTGGTGACAAAAGCGGCAAAGTTATTGATACTGAAGTCCTTTCCTCATTTTGCAAGTCATGTGATGCATGGAAACTAAAAAAAGGGACGCATGAATATAATTCATGGAAAAAAACCCATGAAAATGATTGCCTCAATAACCACGATGGATCTGCTGGAAAAATGGAACTAAGTGGTATGGTTCGAATATTTCAACGTTCAGAAGCCACAAGAAATGTAAAGTACATTGGATATATAGGTGATGGTGATGCCAAAACTTTTCAAGCCATATCAGAGGCCAGCCCATATGGTTCTGATACAAAAGTTGAAAAAATTGAATGCGTGGGTCACATTCAAAAGAGAATGGGCACACGCTTACGAAAACTTAAACAAAACAAAGTAAAATGTAGTGAAGGTAAAGCACTTGGAGGAAAAGGTAGACTTACGGACAACATCATTGCTAAGCTAACAGATTATTATGGAAATGCAATTCGACAGAATAAAAACAATTTACATGAAATGCGTAAAGCTATCTGGGCTGCATATTTTCATACTCGTTCAACGGATGCCGAGCCTCTACATTCAGTTTGCCCTACTGGAAGTGAATCTTGGTGCAAATATAATAAAGCAGTTGCTTGTGGTACCATTAAAACATTTAAACACAAGAACACAGTCCCGACTAGTGTAATGGATACTATAAAACCAATTTTTAATGACTTATCGCAGCCAAAACTTCTGTCTAGGTGCTTAGGAGGTAAGACCCAGAACAACAATGAATCGATAAATTCTTTAATATGGAAATTATGCCCAAAAACACAAGGAGTAGGTAAAAGGATTGTGGAAATTGCTACAAATGAAGCAGTTATTTTGTTTAATGATGGCAATCAAGGAAAAATGAATGTAATACAAGAATTTGGCTTGACAGTTGGTGCACATGCTCGAGGATGTTTGAAACAGTTAGACGACCAAAGGATTGCAACTTCTAATTTACGCTTTCTTCAAAACACAAAAGAAGCAAGAAAAAGTAAGCGAATGAAAGAAATTGCCCAGAAAGATAAATTTCTCTTGCAGGAAGGTGAAATTTACAGTGCCGGTGCTTTTTAAATGTGTTAAGTTTTGTGAAAATCTTTGAGCAAAGTTTTTTTCCATCTGTTATCCCATGCGATGATAGTTATCAAAGTATATGTATGTAAATTAGTGTTCAAATTTCTAAAAGGTTTATTTATGTCATGCAATAGAAAACATCAGAATGAATTTATAGATTTTTGTTTCACAAGTCTTCTAAAAAGTTTATCAACCTAATAATCTAAGTAAACAGATGATGTAGTATTGTTCTTGTAAAGGTAAATTTATTTTTATTTCTACTTTTATTTTTCTTGATTTAGTACACAATATTTATTTTTTAATATTTATTAAATTCATGTGTATAAATAAGATAAGTAAATAATTATATAAATTACTGCAATACTTAAAAATAATGTTTCATAATAAGTTTCTAAGTCAATCTTTTCTTTCAATTGAATTTTCACAAAAATAATTTTCGTTTTTACGCTTAGGATTCAATAGCGCACATGATTTCTCCGAAACTGTTGGCTAAAATTTTATAAAAAATTAACAGCTCATACAAAACATTCAAATGTTGAAAATGACGAATTGTTGTCAGTGTCATGTAAGAATTTATTAAATAATGAATGGTTATTTAGAAAAATGATATAAGGAAAAAATTGTTTCGTTTTTTCGTTTACGATTCAATAGCACGCATGATTTCTCCGAAATGGTTGTCTAAAATTTTATAAAAAATTAACAGCTCTTACAAAACATTCAAATGTTGAAAATGACGAAGTATTATCAGTGTCATGTAAGGATTTATTAAATAATGAATGGTTATTCAGAAGAATGATATGAGGAAAATTTTTTTTCGTTTTTCCGTTTACGATTCAATAGCGTGCATGATTTCTTTGAAATTGTTGGCTAAAATTTTATAAAAAATTAACAGCTCTTACAAAACATTCAAATGTTGAAAATGACGAAGTATTATCAGTGTCATGTAAGGATTTATTAAATAATGAATGGTTATTTAGAAGAATGATATGAGGAAAAAAATTTTCGTTTTTATGTTTACGATTCAATAGCGCGCATGATTTCTTTGAAATTGTTGGCTAAAATTTTATAAAAAATTAACAGCTCATACAAAACATTCAAATGTTGAAAATGACGAATTGTTATCAGTGTCATGTAAGGATTTATTAAATAATGAATGGTTATTTAGAAGAATGATATGAGGAAAAATTATTTTCGTTTTTACGTTTACGATTCAATAGCGCGCATGATTTCTCCGAAATGGTTGTCTAAAATTTTATAAAAAATTAACAGCTCTTACAAAACATTCAAATGTTGAAAATGACGAAGTATTATCAGTGTCATGTAAGGATTTATTAAATAATGAATGGTTATTCAGAAGAATGATATGAGGAAAATTTTTTTTCGTTTTTTCGTTTACGATTCAATAGCGCGCATGATTTCTTTGAAATTGTTGGCTAAAGTTTTATAAAAAATTAACAGCTCATACAAAACATTCAAATGTTGAAAATGACGAATTGTTATCAGTGTCATGTAAGGATTTATTAGATAATGAATGGTTACTTAGAAGAACGATATGATGAAAAATTATTTTCGTTTTTACGTTTACGATTCAACTGCGCGCATGATTTCTCTGAAATGGTTGTCTAAAATGTCATAAAAAATTAACATCTCTTACATAGCATATAAATGTTGAAAATGATGAAGTATTACCAGTTTCATGTAAAAATTTTGTAAATAATGAATAAATATATAGAAAAATGTTGTATCAGTATATGTTATTTGTGTATTTATATTCATTTTGCATGTTTTATAGCACACTATTTACTATTTTTTTATAATGAAACTTATTGAATTTATGTTTTTATATAAATAGGTAAGTAAATAAATATATGTATACTTAAATATCTAAAGATATTTTGCATAATATGTTTTAAAAAGAAATTTTATCTTTAAATTGGATTTTCTCAAAATGCTATTTTTTCAACTTGCGCGCATGATTGCTCGAAAATGGTTGGGTAGAATTTGATGAAATTTTTACAGAAGTTACATAACATATAAATGCTTAAAATGACGAACTACTATCACTTTTGTGTATGAATTTTTTAAGTTATGAATTATTATTTACAAAAAAAAGTGCTAAATTTTGTTATTTTTCATATTTTTATGTATTTTTTATACAAAGACAGAATTTAAAGTAACTAGGGTTCGTCATTTTGATTATTGACTATTTTTCTTTATATATAAAGTGATTTTAGGTCTTTATGATATTTTTTATGCATGTCAAGCTGCGCGCAAGACTATGTATGATTTTTCTTCGAGAAAAAAAGACCTTTTGTAATTTTTTAATTTAATTTTATGGTGAAGGTATAAAAATATTCCATGACCTGTAACAGTTACAGGAAGATTATTTAAATATGTGTTAAAAATTTGAAGTTCTTAAAAGCGATAGATTTAAAGATATTGAGATCAATACTGTATGCAAATTTTGCTTCTATTTTAATCGATCAAAGGTACCTGACCCCTTAAGAAGGCATGTGTTAAGTCATACTGGCCAGAAACCTTCAGTGTGTGAGATATGCAACAAGAAATTCTCTCATAAGACTCATTTAAGCACACACCTCTTAATTCATACTGGTGAAAAACCTTTTGTGTGTGAGATATGCAACAAGAAATTCTCTCGACAGAGTAATTTAAGCACGCATCTATTACTTCATACTGGTGTGAAAACTTTTGTGTGTGAAATATGCAACAAGAAATTCTCTCTAAAGGATCATTTAAGAAAACATCTGCTAATTCATACTGGTGAAAAACCATTTGTGTGTGAAATATGCAACAAAAAGTTCTCCCAAAAGAGTGCTTTAAGCAAACATTTTTTAATTCATACTGGTGAGAAACCTTTTCTATGTGACATGTGTAACACCAATTTTTCTCAAAAGAGTAATTTAAGAAGGCATCTGTTAATTCATACTAGTGAGAAACCTTTTGTTTGTGAGACATGCAACAAGAAATTTCCTCGGAAATCTCACTTAAGCAGACACCGTTTACTTCATACTGATGAGAATGCTTTTTTACGTGAGGTACGCAACAAACAATTCTCTTAAAAGTGTAGTTTAAGCATCTGTTCATGAATTGAGAAAACTTGTGTGAAATTGATACAAAAGAAAAAGAAAAACTTCAAAAGAGTAATCTGTTAATTTTCGCTCTCAAAATTTGCTATCTGCGATTAACTTATTTGTATACATCTTTTATTTAGGAATTTTGGCATATTCTATTATTAAAGTAGTATTTTATTCCAAATATTTTAAAGACTTAAATGAAACGTCTGCCAACAAAATTTTGCCAATTTAAACTAGCGAATCAGCAAATGGAGGAACTTTTGAAAAATTCAATAAATCTTTCTAAAAATTATTTTAAAATTATGCTGTTCTCATCAGGAAACTGTTAAACGAAAATTACCTAATTTTATAATAATGTTTTTATTAATATCTGTAGTTATTAAATAACTTAGTTACTAGATCCTTTTATTTCTCTATGGTTTTTCATAAAAATAAAAAAATCTGATGTGATTTTAAAATGTCAATAAATGTTGTAAAAAAGCTTTTGATTTTTTTTGCTTACTTTTTCCATTTCAATCTCTTTAAACTTATTGATTAAAATAAACCTATGACTACTATCCCACATTTCCTATTTTAAATAAATTTCGTAGTACTTACAGTGGACTCTCTCTATTTCAATACTGTCTAATGTGAAGACCCCGGTATTATGAACACATACCGATAATCCCGGCGAATTATCTGTATTCTGAACACTCCACTATTATGAACGCTAGTTTTGGTCCCCATTTCCACTCTACCTCTCTGTAAACTGAACATGTGTTTGCAATTTGAATTCGAATCCCCATCATGGAAATTCAGAAAAGCAGTTACACAAAAATAAAAAAGTTCAACAAACTCTGTTTTTAAAAAAAATCTCTGCTAGATTTTAATTATGTACTTGGTAGATACTAAGCAAGTTGCAGTTGTCTTAATATTTTACATAAAGTGTTCAATTAAATGTTGGGGCACCTGTTGTCAGATTGTTATAAGCTGTCTGCTGTAAGAGACAGTTTTTGATTTTTTTAATTAGAAAATATAAAAAAATTGTTTTTGATTAGTTACAGACAGTAACGGTAAGTTAAAAGAATTCACTTTCATCTTACTTATTATTAATAATAGTTTCACACGAAATAATGTTTATCACAGCTTAAGCATGAAATTTAAACCCCGGGAGACGAGCGACAAGTATACGTACCGCAAAAAGGCTTCAGAATCTTCATTTATCCCTACCAGTAAAATTTTACTGTTAAATTTGGCTTATTTATTCGGAGCATTACCTCGATTTAATGAAGCACAATATATTTTTTAAAAACCGGTGACAAAACATTAAAAATTTCTTAAAAGGCTATCGTCGCGTTAAAGATTAATTTTGGAATTTTCGACTGATTTTTTTGATTGTTCAACTACAGGAAAAATGGATAGTAAAGAAACTATTTGCTTATAATTTTGTTGTTTTTTAATTTCCGCACATTTGATTTTCAACCATAATAGGTTATTCATTAGGGATCGTAACAATCATGATAGTTTACTTCTTAAACTTAAAATTAAGGAAGTATAATAGACCTTTTTTGATCAACTATTGGCTTGGTCACCCTTACACAATAATTGTAATAATGCATTCTGCAATTTCCCTGTATTATGAACACCCCCCATAATTTAAACATTTTTGGTCGTTCCCATGAGTGATCAGAATAGAGGGAGTCCACTGTATTCTTGTTCAGATGTGCGGTAAAAATAATTCCAATTTAAGTTATGGTCTGTAAGAAAAATCCATTATCTATTATTTAACATCATTTCAAGTCTTTATCAAAAGAAATGAGGATGATTTTCTGAAGTTCTTTAAAACATGTTTTTTTGTGGAATACAGTGAACATTAACCATACCAGCATTTCATTAATTGATGGTCCGCTGCTATGATATCACATAACATTTTTAAACGGACCACTTATTTGAAAAAATTAGTGATCCTCAGTACCAAAAACTTTTTTCTCTCTTTAATGTTAATGCCACAAACGTGATTTTCAGCACTCTGAAAAAAAGTGCAAGTGACACACAAAAGCAAGTGATCCAAAATCACACACTTTTATTTAAAAAAAAATTCTTTTCTCAAGCAATAGATTCATTGCTGCATTTTACATTTCTTTTCAAAACAACAATTTTGAGCGCAATTTCTTGTCAAGGTGGAAGGGGGGAAGATCACTAACAGTATTAAAAGGAATTACCGTATATACTCATGTATAAATCGAAGCCTTATATACAAAATTTGGGACTTGATTTTTTGGAAGATCGACTTATACACGAGTTAGTAAAAAATACATTTTTCGCAGTACAATCGGCGAAAAGGCAAGTCATTTAACTAATCATATATGGGTATGTTTTCGAGAGAGAAATAAAAGCGGTCAATAGTTTACAATCCCTGAGATTGCCCCCCCCCCTCCAAAAAAAAAAACAACAGTAAACCATGTAATCTGCACCCATTTTCTCGATATAGAATTCTCTTTAATACATAGGCATTCCTTTAAAAATTTAAACACCTTTTTAAAAAGGAATTGAATTTAAGGGTGTTTTTAGATTTTTTTCTTAAAAGTCCTACAAATGCAAAAAAGAAATACTATATTTTAACATACAAAATAATTATCTTAATAAGGCTTGAAAAAATTTTTCAAAGGAATTTTTTTCAAGTATCATTAAATTGAAGTGAATAAGTTTCAAATAGTTTAAGATTTTTATGTGTTACATAGTTATTCATCTTTAAAATGTTAAACTAAAAATAAACTAATTAGAATTTTTAAAAATTTGCTAATTTGAGGAAAATTTATTCATTTTTTTACCTCTGTTGTTAAAATTTTTTCGATTTACGTCAGAAATTTCATTCGAATCATACCCGAAAATTAATTTTCTTCTTCAAACTTTTGCTTAATAAATTTGAGATTTAACTGATAAACAGGTATCTATACTAATAAAATAACAAATCGCTCTGTCTGTCTGTGTGTGTGTGTGTGTGTCTGCGATAGCCAGCAAAATCTATGGGACGTACGAGGTTCAAAATTTTTATGAGTAGCCCAAAATCTCTCCTGATGCACCTGAAGCTCAGAATTTTAATCATTTGATTAGTTTCATAGATATTAATTATGAAGCGGAACTCACTCTCTTCAAAAAGTCTTTTTTTAATGTTCGGGGAAAGAAATCGTTTGCACATGCGCACAAACCCTTTTACGCACCTAAAGGAAAGAAGAACCATTTATTTCTGATTTTGGATCATTTTGTTTAAATCCAAGACAACCAAACTGCCCAACGCAGCTAAACTTAAGAGACATATTTCGAAAGATCATATTTTTAGATCTCAAATGCAATAATCAATTCGAAAAAATGTTGCAGTTAACCCTTTGAAAACAAATATTCAAAAATGGTCGTTTTTTCCAAAACTATTTTTCTCCCTTTTGTCAATGCCACTCCAGGGCGTAATTTTAAAGATATAAACAAACCAAAAAAAGATATTAAAGTTGAAACCTTCTTCTAACAGATGGTGCAATTGGTTTTAAAATATTACGATTTTAACCCTTTCAAATACACTGGCAAATGAAGTTCATTTTGCGACTCGCAGAGAGGGTATTTTTTCTATGCTAAAATTATCTTTACATACATATTTCAACTCAATTTTTTCAAATCTTCTCAATAGAACAAATTAATACTCCTTACAGAAAATTCGAAACGTTTGGACCGATAGAAATATTTTTTACGAAAAAAAGAATTGAGAAAAATTTGATGAAATCTATAAAAACAGATCGTTTTTGATTGCTGTTTTGCCTTAGTAAAGCGCAATTCTATAGGTACCGGCAAACAAAAAACATATTTTTAAAGCTTAAAAACATTCTTATAATCTATGATGCAATCGGTTTTTAAAATATAAAATTTAACCCTTTCAAATACACCGGCAAAAGGAGGTCACTTTGCAACTCACGGATAGAATATTTTTTCTACGCTAAAAGTATCTAAGCGTACATATTTCAGCACAATTTTTAAAAGCATCTCAATAGACCAAATTTACACACTTAAAAAAAATTAAAACATACGGACGTCATAGAAATTTGAGTTTAATTTAAGAGTCATTTAGAAAAAAAATAACAAATTTGAAAACTGAATAACATCACGGGCCCGGACAACGCCAGGCAGGTCAGCTAGTATACGATAAAAAATTATGTAGCAGACCATTAAATTCTCATCTTAATTGCCTTTGGGACCAATCACTTTTTTAAAAATCTTAGATAGACGACAATTTCTCGTCAAACAAAAGAAACAACAATACAATCATTCGTAAATAAAAGAAATTTTAGCCAATTGATGCCAAACGATTTTACATTTTTTGTACTCTGTTTAATTTATATCTTGCGGACTGACTAAAACCGTATTTCTACACCTCTATATCTCGAGTTCCATTTATGATAAGAACAATATGCGTTCGGGATGAAGGCAGGGTAAATCGGCAGCTTCAGAGCTTCGCTAGCCCCTAACCGTCTTTCAATTTCTTTAATTTGTCTAATTTTTCTGTTAAATTTGTCCGGTTTCAATTTTTCTTAATTTTTTTTCCTTTACTATTTAGAGTCCAAGGCTGTTCGGGTCGCAAATAAAGCATTTGCAAAACATGCATCCTCACAAGAAATGACTTCGAAAAAAAGGCGGAGCTCGAACCCAACGTGGTCGACGCTGAATCGCACAACGCTTAGGGATAAACAAACTGAAGGTTCCTCCCACAGTTGAAACGAGCGCCATCTACTGACTAATCCTTTAAAAATTCAATGCAAAGAGCGCTTTTACATTCTTTTCCCAATGAATTAAAAATATTCCTCATTATATTCTTAAAATAATAATAATAATTACATCCTCACAGGAAATGGATTCGAAGGAAGGCAAAGCTCAAACCCAACGTGGATCATGCGAGTTTAAATCAACAAGGTTCGGGCTGGAACAGGTCTTTCTGTTGTAGGACTGGGCCGGGTCCTGGTCGTATATATTTCTGCAGATCCGGATCGACCCTAACTTCTTTTTCTTTCATATCGAGCACTGTGACTTCTTTCTTCAGAGAGATCTACAGTATCCAAAATTTCCACATAGATACTGGATCAGGAATAATACCTAAACGTTACATATATGTTCAACTCAGCCCATGTGAAAAAGCATCATCGGCCCAACTGCGACCCATGCACTCCCTTAAATTCCTCTCCTCAAGTCCACGTTGGGCCGGCATATTACTTATTTGATATTCGTAAAAATGACATTGATCTTAAACATTTCTTTGGCCAAATCTTTAGAAATTTAATTTAGTTTCATAGATTACAGAGATGCATTTTAAAAATCTGCTTCTTTTTTTCTTAATAGAGCTTTAAATTATAATTTTCTTTCATCATTCATTTCTTGCATTCCAAACTGATGTTCTAACTGGATTTTCGTTTAAATTAAATTGTCGAAGCCCCATTTTTACGTAGTGTTTATGTCGATAATTTCCTAAATATTCATTAATATTCTTATTTTTCTGTATTCAAAAGTTTCGAACATAATCTGGAAATAAAATTTCAGCTTTAGTATGTGTGCTTTATGAAAAGCTTTAATTAATGAACGCAGACTTGACTTGAGTCTTTTTTTGCCTTTTACACTGACTCAGATTAATAATTTGTTTGTGAGGGTTGGACCTAAACTTAGGATTATAAATTTCAAAACGAATCTCTGACCAACGTATGGAACTCAACTTTATTTTTTAAGTGCTTTTTAAGCCATCATCCAACATCTACTAAATATATCTGGTGTCCTAAAACATACTAACTGATTTTAAAATCCACTAATTTATACAGGAGAGTTATGTAAAATGTCAGGAACCTTTTTAACTACTATTGTTGATTTTAATTTGAAATAATTACAATAGATGGAGCTCCAAGCAATGGGCGTTGAATTGGTATCCGAATTTTATCCTCTCTCTTGTATCAGTTTCGGTTTGAGAGAAGCAAGTTAAATATACAGAATAGGCCTTATAGAACAAAATTACATGGGTGATATAAGCCCCTGCATGTATTTAACCTCTTTGTTTCACATCAATATTGGCAGAATTGTGAGGGGAGAAATCAAGTTCTGATTTAATAACTATTGCTTTCAGTACCATCTGTCGCTGCTGCTGTAAAATAAAATCGAGAATTACGGTAAAAAATTTCTCATGACACCTTACATAACAATTGTGTAAGATTTAAAGAAAAATCTGCCATGCTGTGCATGTTATTAAATTTTCGAATAAGTCAGTTCATTTCGGGTCACTAGGATGTTTCTTTAATAAATTTCAAAGCATTCATTACAGAATTACAAGTGATTTTGAGACATAAAGAGACAAGCAGTTTTATACCAAATTAGTATTTTTTTACATAAATCTGAAATCTGATGAGGCATCAAAGATCAAAGCTTCAAATTGTCCTTATGTGTATATTAAAAAATAAATAGTTGGCCTTAAAAAATTGAGCCTTTATTTAATTTCGGGAAAGAACATGTCAGTGACCCGAGATAACACTTCTTTCCAGGAAAAGTTACTGCATGAAAACTTTGTATATTTGGCATTCTATGGCTGTAGAAGGTAATTCTAAAAAAAAACAACCTGTTGTTTGATAGTTTTGCATTTGGCTGCAACACGGTTATGCTCCAGATTGTCCAACCATTCCTTACTTGATACTGTCCTCCCCTCGATAACAAAAAAGAAAAATATATATAATGTGTAAACAAGCCCGTTTTTAAAAGTGAATAGATTTTTTTTTTTTTTTTTTTTTTTTGAAATGACTTGGAATGAGTAATTTTTTTTTTTCGACAACTGAGTTGCAAGTTCAGTTCTCAGGGCTTGACTAACATTTATGATCTTTCTCGAGTTGTCACATATGTAAATTCGATATAAAACACCGGCTTTGACAGTATTTTTGGAAAAATCCTCTGCTTTATTAAAAACATACATAAATTGCTCGGTTGCATAAATTTAAATTAGAGCATCTACCAGATTCTTACTTTTGTGAATAGAAAATGAATTTAGAAATGTGCCAGAAAAAGGCCAGTTAAGATTTAAGATCGCCATTTAGTTTTTTTGTATGTAAATATATGTACAACTGTTTTTACAAACAAAAATTTACATTTATATTTCAAAAACTAACATTTGCGGTAGATTCTAATAAATACAACTAACAGCTATTTCTGTTTTTTCTTCAGTTTTCTTTTTCTTTTATATTTTAGAATATCACAAAAATTCTAGTGTATTAGTGTCGTCTAATCAAACAGCTCAACTTCGATCTGTACTAAAATTTAAGTTTTGCATTCTGTTAGAATAATTTTCCACTCTCTAGAATTTTTTAAAAAATATTTTAGCATCGAGAATTAGATATAGTAAAGATTTTAAAAGAGAGCGTTTAAAAAAAGTTATAGAAGAATACACTGGTGTTGTTTTGAAAGTGCAGAAAATATTTAATTAGAGATTTTAAACACACAAAAACCTATATGATATTAATATTCCACTGTATTATTGAGTATATAAATATATTTATGTACTGTTATACCTCTCTTAACCGACCAATCCTTACCAATAAAGTCTGGTCGCTCTGAGAGTTGGTCTCTTAATGGAGGTCTTGTTTAGATTTAAATTTCTATTGTTTATAAAAGGTAGCAGTTAATGATGTCACTTGATGTCACTCATGTTTTGTTTAAATTTCTTTTGTTGAACAAGATAAAGTAAAAAAACTAAAACCCAACTACGACAAAAAACTACGCTGAAAAAGTATAAAAGTACCCCATGAATACAGGTAAAGTCACAAGCAAATGCTAGTAATATATAGATATATTCAAAATGTACAAGTACAATACTTTTTGTCCGCTAGAGGGCATAATAGTAAATTTGGTGACAAACTTTATAGCTCACAACCAACAGAATATCAAGATCAAGACCCTTCTAATGGCACTGCAGTGGTCTTATTCTGATTACTAAGTACCAAAGAAATTAAGAACGAAAAGATGTGAATTATATGCAATTAGCCCATAAATGCAAGTAAAGTCACAAGCAAATGCTAGTAATATATATATATTCGAAATGTACAAGTGAAGCGCTTTAAAATGATACCAAACACGGCATATCTAGCTTAACTTTATTTTTTTACTCTGTATATTTTGTCCGCTAGAGGGCGCCACATTGAATTTGGTGAAAATCTATATAGCCTATAACCAGCGGACAATTAAGACGCTTCTAATGATATGTCATTTGTCGAATTCTGATTAGTGGTTTAGAAGTTACGAGGGAACAGATGAACATACATACATACATACATACATACATACATACATACATAGCCTGTCAAAATCATAACCCTCCTTTGGCTTGCCGTAGTCGGGTAAAAAATGCGCAAGGAGTCGTACAGGGATGTTCCACTCTCTCTATATATAATATATAGTCAGAGAAGAGAGTCTTATTAAGAATTTTATTTCAAATAACTTCATTTTCAAACATCCCACTAAATATTTTTTCTCCCCCCCTCCTAGAGTCTCAGCAGATAGTTTTCAACAAGCAAATTCAAGAATTCGACTGAAATTAAAATTTAAACGTGACCAAAAATTTTCATCTACTCGAAATTGAAATGCAGTAAAATTAATTCATATTTTAATTGGAACTATAAAATGTAGTTTAAATTTACACCTTTAACATAAGTTATAACGTATATAACAAATTTTTATAACGTATATAAAAATAAAGTTCTAGGATATAAGCATAAATATTCATGTATGGCCAATTTCAAAACAGGAGACAATGCCGAATGGGATGTCAAAATAATAGGGTTGCAGAATTAGTTTCTTAATCGAAGGGTGCACCATTCTGAGACAAATATATACAAATTTTATTGCTGGAAATTTATAAATATTCACTAAATAGTGGTGTCCACTATTCGGGAATGTCTGTATGGATGTCTTTATGTACATACTATTACTGGTGAATTGCAGATAAATTTCTCAGTTTCAATCTGTAAATTTTTCATGGGTTTTACTGGGCCATTCTATGAGAAAAGGTCAAAATCTCCCGTACGTGACACATACATAAAAACCTATATTTATTAACCTATAATTGTTAAAATATAATTTATGCATTAAAATGAACAAAAAACCCCTAAATTTTCATATTGGAACAGTTGTTTTAATTTGAGGATATAATAGAATTGTTAAGACAGCAGCAACATGTAGAAAAGCTGTCCCTCGAGTAATATGGAATGGCCAGGTCCCGATTAACCCCTGAATCCAGGGAAAGCATGCAGTCATTTCGGTGCCCCTTTTCATTTGGAGAAAGTGTTATTAATTCTCTATACATAAAAACTCATCATTGATGTTAATAATATTTTTGGGAGCGGCTTAACAGAGTTCACATATTTTTCATTGAACATCTTTTATATGCTTTCTGTATATACTTCAAATACATTTAGTAGATGTAGCAATTTGCTCAAAAAAAGATTGGTTTCTTACCAGTACGTCAGAATGCTATATTATTAGTTAACATCGAATTAATCATACTCATACTTCCTGTTGCATTAGACGAACATTTCCTACTAAATGAATAAATAACATGAAATAAAAATGCATTATAAAAAAATAAAAATGGAAATTGCAAGATACATTTCACAATTATTTTGAGGCCTTCACGAATTTAAGAGGGAAAGCGCGTGATTTGCGTGCTATTTTCATAATATGACGCTGGGAATGGCACTTCAATAAGTTTAAAATCTCACATTTTAAATCCTAGACATTAGTAAAGTGCCCATTTGTAATAATAAAAAAATAAGCAGTAAAATTTCTATATTTCAAATCCTAGACCTGTGTAATCAGTTTATTACAAAGGCATTCCACGAAAAACTGATAAAATTTCCTGTGTGTGACTACATAAATACCTATACTTATTGATTTATAACTTGTTAAAACACTATGCATTAAAAATAACTAAAAACTCAAGATTTACATATTAGCATCTTTTTTTAATTTGAAGATATAATAACAATTTTAAAACAGCAGAAATTAGTAAAAATTTGGCCCACGACGAGAGACATGAAATGACTATTTTACAAAAAATGAAACCGTATTCCTAAAGAAATAATTGTACGTGTCTGTTATTGAGTTTTGCTATGTGTAGGTTTTATCTTCAAATATATTTAGACTTTCTTTTGAAAAAACTAGATGTACACGAACCCTTCTCGCAAGAATGAAAATTCAATTCAATGCTGATACAAACCAAAATAATGAACATCAATCTGTCCCCAAAACCCAGTGCACTCTGCACTGCCAATATGTACAAATCAACACGACCTGTAGCAAAAATGTAGAAATCATCCAGGCCCAAATTATACCCAGCCCAAAAAAGAATAAGTCAAATGGATCTAAACACAACATGCAGTAAAAAAATAAAATCAAGGTGACTTGCATTGAAAAAATTAGCCTCGACCAGAAACGCACATCAAGTAGGATATTCCAAATTACTAAAATCGTCCATCTCCCTTGACGACTCTCCAGATCAGGCGTGGATCCCCGTGGGGGAGGGGGCGATGGGAGCAATCACCCCTTCCCCCTCCACAAAAAAACTTCCAAGTTTAATTTGAAAAGTTCTCTAACTGAAAGGGAAAATGGGAATTTTTTTTAAAAATAGATTTTATTTTTCTTCATAATTTCTTTGAAGTTCAATACACTTCATCCAACGATGTTCCAAAGCCCTTATGCCATCAAAAAAGAGGGATTCTTCATGTCCTACAAAATAGTCGTGGATAACTAGTTTTAGTCCTCCACTGTTAAAAATTGTGATCGTTACTTCTGTTTTCAAAGGCTATCAATTTCCTGGCCAATGAGAAAGATCTAAAAACACTCACGGATCGTTCACATTGGTCAGAAAATAGATATTTTTAAAGCTGTCTCAATTGCTCTGCTCAAAACCCGCGAAATGTTTTGAGAAATTTACAGATTTATTTTGTAACTTAAAGGTATAAAATTGGAAAGCCTGACTAATGAAGCGATGTGAAATCGAACTAAATTTTCCCTTTTTTGATCAATAAAATACCTATTGAGTTAAAGCAAATTCTATCATGTGACAATCTCGTTTTTCACCTCAGTTTGAGCAGCTATTCTTCTTCCGCATGGACGTTTGGTTCAAAACGCCCAGTTTGTCACAATTTTCTAAAAAATATAATATATTTGGGAAAACGGAAAGATAAATGCAATTTAAAAGTTTCTGTACAACAACATTTGCTAGTTTCATTTATTTCCGAATACAAGTAAAACAAGTCAACAAATTGCCACTTTTGAATTAAGTAAAGCTTTTTCACGATTTTTACCAGTTCACTTTCCTTCAAAATCGTAAAATGTTTTAGTCGGGAAATAGCCGGAAGTCTTAGTTAGCCAAATCAGGCGAATAAGGTGTATTTTGCAATAGATCATATTTCAGTTCATTCAATTTTAATAGAAGAAAAGGGAGCTGATGTTGCAAAGTCCGTAAACAAAACCCTGTCCGTACTTTATGATTCCTATTATACATGAGCTCTGGGAATATGATTGTCTACGATTAACAGGTGTATGATATGATCGGCCTGCTTTGCCAAGACGAGTCCTGCAATGATCGGAAATGTCAAAGATGTAATGGTAGATTGATCGACAGAAAGTGTTTGTTAGTAAACATGTCCATTCTTCAATGACAGAATTATCTGGCAGTGAGTGGTGGATTTTTTATGATAGAAAATTATCTTTATGTTACTCAAAACAGATCTTTTTTGAAGATTTTTTTCATTTATTCCGTTTATGGCCGTCTCGAGGGTGGTTCCGAGCCGACCCCTTAAGTGAGAGTGGAGACCGGGAGCCCGACAGTGCTCGTAGTAATGATGCTTGACATCGAGCGGTTGAAGACGATTCATCGCTTCCATTAGTGACTCATTCATGAGTCCGGTGGCTATGGGTAACGGGCATTGGATGGTGGTGTTTTCCGCCTCTTCTAAGGGTACCAAAGGGGCGGCATAGCCGGTTTCTCGGTTTTTGAGGTAAGCCGGTTTTTGACGTCCATGGGCTGAGGCAGCCCTTCGGGACTGTATGGTAAACTCTAGGCAATAGCTAGCTAAATGATAGGATCTCAACCAACATTTGACAGAGAGGAAGTCTGTGAGGACTGCGCGGGCTCTGTAGAGCAAAACAACGGGGACTCTCTAGTGAGGACAGGAATCGCGGGATCTACATGCAGCACCTCCCAGACTTATTGTCGGAAGTTTTCTTGGACAGTACCTAGCACGCTCTCTTTGCCGTGTGGCACATACGCCTGTCACTCCCACTCAAATTAACTGTTATGCTACTAATCCCCGAGCCGGAAGACACTTCAGCCCGTTTTACACATACTTTTAGAGGGGTTTTCCACGTTCACCAGGGATGGCAACAGATAACTTCTTTTCGGTAGCGGTCTACATGGCACGGGGAACGAGCACTCAGTGCCTATCTTGTTTAGATGGACCAGTCCACGACCCCTTGAGTACGCGCCCAATCCACGAAAAAATGGACATGAGGATGAAAATTTAAATTTCTTTAAATATGATTGAAATTTTGCATATTAACTGTTAAGAGTGTACTATTTCATATTTTATCAAAAAAGAATTAAATTTTTGTCATTAACACACTTTTTTAATTAATAAAGTGACACTATGACTTTGTCAAATAGACTGCGGAAAAAATTTTACATTTCATGGTCTCGTACAGCTGAACAAGCATTCTGAAAATCTCCAAACTTGGATATATATGATCTGACAGCTATTATTGAGAGTTTTTGTCTGCAGAGAGGCGTTCACTAATCTTCATTACAAAAGGTAAGCATATTTAATTACTCTTAATTATTGTGTCACACCCGCAACAAAAAGTTACATTTATATCTCTGCAGAAAAATATTTTTTATAAAGTTATGAAACTTTATATTCAAAAATAGTTTATTAAGATACTTTGAATTACAGACACAAAAGAAATTAATTAATATTTTAATTATAATCATTGAGCGTTGCGGGCGTGACATGTCCCTGTTGCGGGTGTGACATTTAATTAAAGTCACACCAGCAACTTCTTTTAAAATTGATTACAAATGCATATTTGGACAAATTATATGTAAATTTATAAAGGAATAATATGCTGGAAAGCATGTACTTGGCAGCTTTAACTATACCCTTTGATTTAATAGAGGGAATTCCAGTTAATAAATAAAAATTTGCATCATCTGAGCATGTGACACTGTGTGCAGTTGATTTATTCAGTTTGGATTGATAAAATTGTTGCTTTACTGCAAGAAAATAATTTTATTGGTGATATATTATTAAGAAATAAATTTAAAAGGTAAGATTTTTACAGAAATTAAAAAAAGAAAATAACGAAACAATATTTTAGCAATTTTCTTTAAATTTGTTAATTTTGTTTTGTTTTTTATATACATTTTTTAAATTTTGTTATTTGATGGTATTTATCTAATATAGATATATTTAGTTTTTTAAAATAAGTAAATCAATATTAAAGGAAGATTTTTTTTTCTCTTTTAATTCAAATTAAATAAAAAGTAGAAGTAAGAATAATAGAAACTGTTAAAATGTTTATTAAGTTAGCATAAAATTTATATAGTCAGTTTGAAATTAACCAAAATTTAACATAATTAACTTTATGTAAGATTAGAAATTGCAAGAGATAACTATTAAAAATTTGTTAAGCTTATATTTTTGGATTGGAAGTGCTATATTTATTCAGTTTACACATTAATTTCTTCTTTTTTGCAGAGAATGAAGAGTACAGAAAGATCAAGATATCATTGAAAAAAGATTAAGGAAAACCCTTTTAAATATGAAGCATATCTACAACAAGAGAAGGAAAGAGACTATTTTAAAAAATCATGGTAAAGGATGGCAATCCTTTTGCATTTCATCTCATGGTAAAGGAGTTGTCGATGGGGTTGGTGCAGTTGCCAAGAAAATGGTAACACTAGCAACGCTTTGCAACTATAAATTCAGCTTCAGATTTTGCCATGTGTGTAGAAAAAGTCCTAAAAAAATATAAAAGAACTTTGCTGAATGTGAAATTTCAGAAGATATTGTGAAAATGCTTCATGAATGCTGGCACCAAGCACAATCGGAGCTCAACATTCAATCGATACATCATGTTGTTTCTATTGACGTAGGAACAATTAATGTAGCAATAACTTCAGAAAGTGATCACAAGAGAATTTGTTTGTTACCATATTTTGTCAAAAATATAATATCCAATGATAAGTGTGCAGTTGGAGATTTTGTAGAAGTTGTTTTATTCTCCACATAAAAAAAGTGAAAATTTTGATGGACAAGTAAGACAAATGAATGGGGATATTATAGAATAAGAGAATAGGAATAAAAATCAAGAAAATGTGTATATTTGGCTCAGTCAGTTAGATGTATCCATACTTTGACAAGGGTATAATATCCAACGATGAATGTGCAGTTAGAGATTTTGTAGAAGTTGTTTTATTCTCGACATTAAAAAAGTGAAAACTTTGATGCACAAATAAGACAAATGGATGGTGGCGATATAGAATTAGAATGCTTGAAAAAATTTTAAGAAAACGTGCATATTTGGCCCAGTCAGTCAAATGCATCCTAGGAAAAAAAAGAGCATTTTTGTAAAAAAGCTACCTCCACCAGAAATTATAAATTCAAGATTGGAAATGAATTTTTTTTTTTTATATTTTCCTCTCTAGATATTATAATTGTAATATTGATTAATTCTTTAATTAAAAAAATCTGCCTTGAAAATATTTGTGTATGTCATTATTTTATTGGCTATACAAGTCACAACCGCAACAGGGCGTCACACCCGCAACAAAAATTTTGAATATTTTCCACAAAAGCAAGAATTGAGTAAGTAATTTATTTTTTTCATAGAATAATTATTTAAGTATTACTGTCTAATATATAAAAATATCAATTCACTCAGTTGTCATAATTCACAGAGTTTTGCATTTTTGCAATGAAAGATGAAAATGCGTGTCCTTTTTATGTCACACCCGCAACAGGCGGAAATTATTTTTTTTTAATAAATAAATGATACGTCGGACAATTTTCAGATTTGGATAAATGTATGTGTAAGTGGTCTACATTGAAATTCATACAAATTGAAACCAATGCTCAAAAATTTTTTTGCTGGTGACTAAATTAAGTTGTGTAAATGTCACACCCGCAACTTTGGATTGGGCGCATAGGAAATACGAAACAGTCTATTTTCTGGGATCTGGTTTATTAATCCTTTTCATACATGTCCATTGAAAACCAGGCACATGTTGGTTTGACTTTGAACTTCTAAACCGGTCAGTGCTTGGACAACATGTTTGGCGGCAAGTCATGGGGTCCAAAAGACACGGAGTTTCGCTACTCCGGACTATTTGAATGACGTAACTCAAATTATTTCCGCCAGAGTGCGACACTATAAAAATGGGAGGTGATTTAATTTAATTGGTTAAAAAGGATCTAGGCACTGTGACATTAGAAAGGAGTGGATATCTAGGTTCGTTAGCTAAAACCACAAAAAGGAGAATTGTTCTTTTCGATCTTGAGGAGCGCCCAAAAATGATCTCTGAAAGTAATAAAGTGTATTTCTGTAAAATAAATTTATCAGAGGGAAAATGCTTTTGAGCTTTACAATTAAGATTAAAAGAAAATAAAATGGGATTTGTAATTTTAAACTTTTGAATTTTAATTTTAAATTAATGTTGTTTAAAAGAGGTTAGTCTTATCCTTTTGCATGTGCATACAAATTTTGATGTTCTGGAAATAAAATTTAAAGAATTTTTTTCGAATCATAATTATTTGAGCTGAGCGATAAAAAAAGTGAACACATTAAGTCAGTTTTAGAATAGTAAGAATGTGACTTGTACACCCTGTATATCAGTCATACGTATGACTTTTATTGCTGCAAAAAGGGTATAAGTAATTATAATAAGAATTAGATAATGAGATTTCTTGCAGATAGAATGATGGGAAATTTATATTTGGTATTGAGTTCTAGAAATTAAGGAAAAAAAGGGACAAAGAAAAGAATTTTTTTTAAAAAATCTCAAAATATTTTATTAATGCTTAAATAGTATTATGTGAAAACTTCCATATTGGTAAAAGAACATGTTTCAAAAATATAGCAAATAAAGTTTCAAATAAGATTAAAATAAATGTTGAATAAATAAACAGTCGAAATAATTGATGAATTTTAAAAATTTATGGCGGACATTTTACCTTAAAAATATTATGAAGTAGAAATAAACCACCTGACTTCTCGTTAGTTATGTATGGCAAGTTGTATTCGCTTTGATAGTTATTACTGACTAGAGATGGGCATTATTTAACGTATTAGGATAAAAGACAACGTTATTCTTTAATAATGTATTATTTAATAACAGATTAACGGAAAGTCCCTGTTAAATTTTCAACGCATTATCTTTCAAAGTATGTAAAAATGAAAAGGAAAAGTTGAAGAATAGATTTTAGAAATACTTATTGAAATTATAACGAAAATAAAATTTCCAAAACCTGCTTTTCGATATTAATATGAAAAGAGTTTTAAAAATGTATTTTTAAATTAAAAAAAGTCCAACTCTAAATACTTATTGTGACGCGTCAAAACTAATTGGAAAAAATCATTAATAACCGCAGACAATGAAAAATCTTCCTTTCGTGGTCTTCATTTAATCGTCTTTAATGGCAAGAAAGAAAAAAACTTCCACTATAGAAAAATGAGTAAAGCTGAGAAAATGCGAAGAACTATCCAAACAACCAATCAGTGACCAATTCACTAGCAGACATATGGTGATTCGCTAGATAAGAAAGCTATGATTGTTAAAAAATACTGGGAAACTATATAGAACTTGACAGTTGTTTTATTACTAGTATTCATTACTGTTGATTCTAATGATGCAACTTCTTTTATACAATGGGAAGACAAAATATTTTTTAACGCATCTCACTGCTGTCAGTTAAATTGTTATAGTTTGTTATGCAGGTAAATAGTGTTGCATAAAATCATTTTAGTAGATGGGATTTACTGGAATAAAAAGTTAAACATGTTTTTAGCTCACAGGCTATCAAATCCCGAGAGCTTATCTGCCCGACCGTTTTGTATGTATGTGCGTACGTGTACGTATGTAAGCCGATAACTAATGATAAAAATATCCGATTCACTTGAAATTTTAGATATAGGTATATTCTGATAAGGCGCTTCCCTGATTATTTTTGGGAGTTCATTCGATAAATATTAGAAAGGAGAACGGGAGCTAAGCCCCTCCACTTAATTTATATAAATGGGTTTTTCATGAAGAATTATCAGATTTCATTCAAAATTTAGATATAAGATCATTCTGAGGATGCGCCTTCGTGATTAGTATTAGGTGTTTTTTGGATAAATATAAAGAGGGGAAACAAGGGCTAATGCTCCTCCTCTTAATTTATATAAATGGGTTTTTCATGCAGAATTATGAGTTTACGTTCAAAATTTAGATATAGGATAATTCTGAGGAGGCTTATTTATATTAGGTGTTGATTAAATAAGAATAAACTGGTGGAACGGGGGCTAATGCCCCTCCCCTTAATTTGTATAAATGGTTGACGTCGTCTAATCATCCACTCTTATTTTCGATAAATGGGTTTTTCATGCATATTTATCAGATTTCATTTAAATTTTAGACATATGATCATTATAATGAGGGCACTTCCAAGATTATTTTTGCGAGTTCATTGGATAAGTCTAAAAAGGGGAAAATGGAACGTAACCCTCTCCTTAAAAATAGGTCAATGGGTTTTTCACGCAGAATATACCGTATGCTTGAAATTTTGGATATAGTTTTATTCTGATAAGGCGCTTCCCTGATTTGTTTTGGAAATTCTTTGGATAATTATAAATAAGGGATCGGTGGGACTGCCCCCTCTTAATTTAAGTAAATGTTTTTTCCTTGCAGAATTATACAATCTCCTTTAATTTTTAGATACAGTTCATAGTAATAAGATGCTTCCTTAATTAGCTGTGTGGTACTTTTATTAAGTATAAAGGGTGTACGGGTGATTACCCCCTTACATTTGATAAATTTGGGTTTTTATGCAGAATTATCCGATTTGCTTTAAATTTTGGATGCATGTTATTTTAGATAAGGCGAATCTCTGAATAGTTTTAGAAGTTAAATGGCTAAGTATAAATGAGGGGATAAATCCTCTTAAATTATATAAATGGGTTTTTATTAAGAATTATCCGATTTGCTCTGAATTTCGGATATAGATTTTTTATATGATAAAGCAAAACCCTAATCAGTTTAGAGCTTTCTATGATTAAGTATAAAAACTGGAAATGGGGGAGCTTTGCCCTCCCTTAATTTGTTCTTCGAACAGCATTAATCCCTGAAAATGCAAGACTGTTATACACATTTAGTATGCGTAGCATGCGAGGTCAATGCCATCAGTTTAACAGGGCAATTTTCTTTTTATTAATAAATAATTTCAGAGGATGGATATAATTCTAGCTTCGTTAGTTTCGTCAGTCATTTTTGACCATGTGACATTTTCTTTGAATTTGAATTTTGAAAGTGAATCAGAGGAAAGGATGGGAATTATTTTGATTTCGTTATAATTTTAAGCGAGTAGTGGCGGTTTTATTTGACTTTGGATGTTTAAAAAGAATGTTGAAAAATGGATGTTTAACCCTTTGCGGGGCAGTGCAAATTCATTGCTTAAATATTGAAATAAAAGATTGACACCGGAATTTGAAAACAACTCTATTTTTAAATAAGAAAAACGCTATGTTTCACGCATTCAATAAACCGTAATTTTCTTTAAGAAAATTCTTGTGCCAATGTGGCGTTTCGGAATTAAAATTAAGTGGTATATCTATGAAACCAGCGCCCCGCAAAGAGCTAAAGAGGATGTTTAAAAAGATGTTTTTGGATATTTAAAAACAATCCATGAATTCTCATGGATTTCGACAGGTTTTTCTTTCTTTTTTTTTAAAAAAAGCACTAGATTTTTTTGCATTTATTATTTAATATTTTTTTAAAGATATAAACACTGTGTTTTTAGAAAATTAAATCTAGGAACATTTTTATTTCTGTGAGTTTGTGTCATAATGAATAAAAGAAAGAAAATAGCATCACATTATTTATGCGAGCACAATTGTAACGAATTTGAAAAACATCATAAATATCTGTTTGGATAAGTCGCTTTTGATAAAATCGTATAAAGGACACTTTCAGGTTTTTGTGGATTATCTTTGGGCAGGCATCGATAAATATAGAAGCAATGAAATCGAACATCACATTTCTTTTTTTCAATTTTACAATCATGCTCTTAAAGCACTGTTTTTGTATATAGCATGTCTTTTCTTATGAGTTAGCAAAAGTTAATTTCTAAACTTTCTCTCTATAGTTTTAGAGGTAGGGGAGAGCGGGGCATTTTTGAACACTCTAAATATTTTCCTTCAAATAAATTATTTTTTAAAATATCTATGACAATACATTATTATTGCTTCAGTGCAATAAGTATACAAAGCTGAATCATTTTGTATGCACCATACTGGCTAAGCAAGGTATGTATTTTTCTCCCTCTTGAATCTAAACTTAAGAAAATAAAGTTGTAAGACTTTTGTTGACAATTTTGTATCCCTAAAATTTTGATTTAGTACTCAACACTTAAATAAAGATGTGTTCTTTAGTTTATAAGCTTTGTTTTATTCAAATTCTTCTGATGAATTGAGTAAACAATTGTAATGTTAAACTCCATGTGATAGGGCACCATTCAACAAAAAAGCTGGGGCAACACTGAACATCTAAAACTATGAACTAAGGGGTTGTTGATGAAACTAATTATTATTATTTTTGGAATTTTTTCTATCTGAAAACTTAATTAAGAATATCAAAAAACATGATCTAATACTGTTAACAATTCCTGCTTACTGCACACATGCATTACAGTCTCTGGATGCATCAGCGACGCGAATTTTCAAGACTAAATTGATGATCGCATTCATTTATTTGATAATTTCAAATCCCGGATACACAATAATGATTATGGTTTAGCAGGTTTGTATAACAAAGCCTACACTCTTTCCCAAACATTATTTTTGGTTTTTGTACTAGATAAAACGGAACTTATGTCAGATTTTTTTTAAGTGTGAATGAAAAAATTTAATTTTCCAGAAGCATCAGATATCATATTTGTGTATTTCAAGGATGTTGTAAAAAAGATTTTACTACCAAACATAACTGGAAGGACACTCTGTATTGTTTCAACAATGATTTTTGACATTAACATTGACGGATTTATGATTGATTAAATAGAAAATTTATTAGTTTCAATAACATTTTTCAAATTAGTGGTCAATTTTAAAATGTTATGTGGTCTCAAAGCTCCGGACTATCAAATGTTTGAACGCCTAGTGCTCATGAATAATAAATACTTTGACACAGAAAACATGTTTTAAGGAATCTTAGAAATTCATGCTCATTTCTCTTGATAAAAATTTGAATTGGTGTATAGTCCCTTAAGGATTTTCTTACAGCGCATAATGTAAAATGGAATTACTTTTACTGCACATCTGAACAAACTATAAATACTAGGAAATTCATTTTAAATAAGGAATGTGGGATAGTAATCATAGATCAATTACATGACAATCTGATTAATTCCGGAGAATTAGATAAAGATCTTGAGGAAGAGAGTTAAGTAGAAGTATTTGACACTTTTCAATTATATTGAAAAATATTAAAGGGAGATTAAATTGGAAAAAGAAAACAAAAAAAAATCAAATGCCTTTTACCAACATTTATTGACATTTAAAAACTACATCAGATATTTATTCTTTTGTGAAAAAACAATCAGAAATCAGATCTTGAAACTAAGTAATTTCTTAACTACAGGTATTAGTAATGACATTATAATCAAATTAAGAAATTTGAATTTATATTTTCTATTTATAGATTCCTAATGAGAACAGCATAATTTTAAAACACTTTTTAGAAAGTTTTTTTTAAATTTTAAAACCTCACCAGACTACGTTTTAAAGTAACAATCAGTGTATCAAACACATTTAATTATATCTTATTTTCAACACTATGGAGAATTCAGGGGACACCCCTTTAAAAACAGTATTCCCAGAATAACTTCCTTAGTCCTAATGTCGACTATGTTCGACACTAAAGAACAACATTGAAAAATATTTAAATGTTTCTATAATTGTCTAGCCATTTTTAATAAATGTGTGCATATCATAAGGCTCGACTTATAGAATGATACATTTTTTGGGATGTTTTATTGAAATTTTAAATTGACTTATGTAGTCCCGTGTAATATTTGCTTCAAGACTAAGGAGATAAAAATGTTATGATAAAGACAGTTGTAAAATAAAAGGACTTCACTGTGAAAAATAACGTTTGACAAATCTTCTGATTTAGATATTCTCCATCGCTAACAGGCTCAATCTTCCACACTTATAAATCAATGTTACGTCAAAAAAAGAATTCCAATATTTTTGTGATAATATAAAAGATAATGCCTGTTAAGCGTAAAAATGGGTTGACAGGAAATAATTTTGAAGCTCCTGATTTGCTAGTAGAAATTAGTAAAATGTTTGATGGGAGATGTTTCATTTTAGATTCCATAATATGTTTGGTTGGTTGTATGGAATTTTAATTTACAAGGGACATGCTGCGCCTTGAACAAAGTGAAGAAATAAACTTAAGAAATTGTAAAATTTACATTTAAAGAATATTTTAAATAAATTTATTTAAAAAATATACAAATTATAATGTAATATTTTATAAATTTTAATAGCTTTTGCATACAGTCAAAGTTCCATAATCCGCACAAGTTGGGGCCAAAGATTGTGTGGATTATGAAATATTGCTGATTATAGAGCATTATGGATTATGTGTCATTTTATTATTCCTAGACGATGTTTTAATTCTATAATCAGTGTAACACGAAAAAATAAATATGAAATCTAAAAATTATTTTAATAGGGTATATTAAAAAATGCCTTTTTTAAGTTATTTTATTAAAAAATTTATGTGCAATTAAATTCAAAATAATTACATAGGTTCTGCCATACAATTTGTTTTTTACTGTTAAAAAAATAAAAGAGTTATATTTAAAAAAATTAATGTTTTATTGTGATTTTTTTTGTTATTTTTTATAAAAAATTCATTTTTGGATCACTAATTTGTAAATTTTCTTCACTGTTTATTTCATTGTTTACATTCGTAAAATAACGCGAGCTATAGAAAATTGCGGATTGTAGAACTTTGACTGTAAATAAAGTAAAATGAAAAAGATATGTGATGAAGTATGAGATTAAAAATAGTCAATGAAATTAAAATAGAAAGATTAAAATCTTCGTAGTTAAAATCTTCCATAATATTTGGAATAAAATACTTTTTTATTTGTAGAATATGAAAAAGTTCTTAAATAAAAAAAGTTACAAATTAGTTAATCACAATTTACAAATTATTGGAGTAAATATTAACAGATTGCTCTAATGAGATTTTTTTGTATATATTTCTCACAAATCTCATAAATACATGAACAGATGCTTTCTTAAAACAGTCTCTTAAGAGAAGTTACTGTTGCATAACTAACACAAAATATTTCTCATTAGTATGCATTAAAACATGTTTGTTTAACATACATTTCAGAGAATTTTTGTGGCATATATCACACACAAAAACTTTCTCACCAATATGAATTATCAAATGACGGCTTAAATGAAACTTCAGAGAGAATTTCTTGTGTCATGTCTCAAAAAACAGAAGTGTTTTAACCAGTATGAATTAACATATGTTTGTTCAAATTACTCTTACAAGAGCATTTCTTGTTGCATATCTCGCACACAAAAGGTTTTTCACCAGTATGAATTAAGAGGTGTGTGCTTAAGCTACTCTTTTGAGAAAATTTTTTGTTGCATATCTCACAAACAAAAGGTTTCTCACCAGTATGAATTAACAGATGCTTGTTTAAATGATCCTTTAGAGGAAATTTCTTGTTGCATATTTCACACATAAAAGGTTTCTCACCAGTATGAATTAACAGATGCTTTCTTAAACTACTATTATCAGAAAAATTCTTGTTGCATATTTCACATACAAAAGGTTTTTCACCCGTATGAACTAACAGATGTGTGTTTAAGCTACTCTTTCGAGAAAAGGTCTTTTTGCATATTTCACATACAAATTGTTTCTCGCCAGTATGAATTAACAGATGTCTGCTTAAACTGCTCTTTTGAGAAAATTTCTTGTTGCATGTCTCACACACAAAATGTTTCTCACTAGTATGAATTAAGAGATGTCTGCTTAAATAATATTTTCTTAAAAAACCTTTGCCGCATACCTCACAAACAAACAATTTTTCTTGCTGTGAGTCAGAACCCACTTTTTTAAAAATCTCTTGTAAAGAAATATTTTGCTGCATATTTCACACTTTAAAGACAGTTTTGAGTGATGCGATGTGCATCTACATTCATGGCTTTTTGCATCTGCAATAAATAAAAATAACAAAATCTATCACCTTTTAAGATTTAGGAAAACGAAATTTACAAAAATTGAATGTATTAAGATACATTAAATTAATGTAGAAAACTGAACTGAAACAGACTCCCAAATACCTGATGCTCGCAGAACCAATAGTATGTCCAATTAATTTTCTAAATGCAGAATGTTTTAAATTATAATCAACTTTAGAATAAATAAAATAAATTTTTCCACCATAAAATAAAAAAATTATTATATAATAAAAAGATTATCAACAAAATATAAATGATAAAAATTAGAGTTAATTGTTATAAATTGTTAAAAGATTAATTTTTACAAGGTGAATCATAATATTTAGATGCATTTAATAATAATTCCTCCAGATTTAAGAATTTTTTAAACTAACATAAATGATTATTGAGGAGGATATTTTGAATTATCAATGCAATTTACATTTTATTGCAATAATTTAGCAATTTATAATTATTTTAACCATGTTTAAAATTGTATGTAGTAGATTATAAGTAAAATAAAATACATTCTTTTAAGTTTCAAAATAGCTTATGAATACACTCTTATAGATCTGCTTTGCAAATTGAATTATATACTACGTAAAGAATGTAGAGAATTTTAAATGGGAATTTAAAGAAAATATTTTACTCAAAAACAAACCAATTAAGCAAATGATCAGTATGTTTAATAAAATTTATCAAAAGAATAAAATTTATTTTTAATGATGTTACAGTTATGTTTGTTTAGAAGCAGCAGAAAAATACCCTTTTATGAGCAAGATTGTAGAATTTTATATGAAAGTGCCGAAACAGACCTGGAATACATAATAGTGACTTTATATACTGATTATATAATGTTTCAAACTGAATTGTATACCTAGTAAGTTAAGACACTGTAATATTACAATCGCCCAATCCACAAAAAAATGGACATAAGGATGAAAATTTAAATTTCTTTAAATATGATTGAAATTTTGCATATTAACAGTTAAGAGTGTACTATTTCATATTTTATCAAAAAAGAATTAAATTTTTGTCATTTACATACTTATTTTAATTAATAAAATGACGCTATGACTTTGCAATGTAGACTACGGCAAAAATCTTTACATTTCATGGTCTCGTACAGCTAAACAAACATTCTAAAAATCTCCAAACTTGGATATATATGATCTGAAAGCTATTATTGAGAGTTTTTTTCTGCAGAGAAATGTTCACTAATCTTCATTACAAAAGGTAAGCATATTTAATTACTCTTAATTATTGTGTCACACCCGCAACAAAAAATTACATTTATATCTCTACAGAAAAATATTTTTGATTTAAAGTTATGAAACTTTATATTCAAAAATAGTTTATTAAGATACTTTGAATTACAGACACAAAAAAAGTTAATTAATATTTTAATTATAATTATTGAGCGTTGCGGGCGTGACATGTCCCTGTTGCGGGTGTGACATTAATTAAAATCACACCCGCAACCCCTTTTAAAATTGAATACAAATCTATATTTGAACAAATTATATGTAAATTTATATAAGAATAATATGCTGGAAAACATGTACTTGGTAGCTTTAACTATATCCTTTGATTTAATAGAGTGAATTCCAGTTAATAAATAAAAATTTGCATCATCTGAGCATATGACACTGTGTGCAGTTGATTTATTCAGTTTGGATTGATAAAACTATTGCTTTATTATAAGAAAATCCTTTTATTAGTGATATATGATTAAGAAATTAATTTAAAAAGGTAAAATTTTTATAGAAATTAAAAAAAGAAAATTAGGAAACAATATTTTAGCAATTATCTTTAAATTTGTTAATTTTATTTTATTTTAACCTCTTCAGTCCTGATGTCGCCTGGAGGCGACACTAAAAATCACCCTTTAAATTAATTTAATTTCTGTTAGAATTGCTAAAATTACATTTAGACTTTTTTAATAGATGTGTGCATGTTAGAAGCATCGATATACAACCTAATACATGTTTGGAGATGTTCCATAAAACATTTATACTGCTTTTTGTGGTGCCACGTAAAATTTGTCTCAGGACTGAGGAGGTTATATACATACATATATATATATATATATATATTTGTTATTTGATAGTATTTATCTAATATATATAAATTTAGCTTTTTAAAATAAGTAAAGCAATATTAGGGGAAGATTTTTTTTCTCTTTTAATTCAAATTAAATAAAAATTAGAAGTAAGAATAATAGGAACTGTTAAAATGTTTATTAAGTTCGCATAAAATGTATATAGTCAGTTTGAAACTAACCAAAATTTAACATAATTAACTTTATGTAAGATTAGAAATTTCAACGGGTAAATATTAACAATTTGTTAAGCATATATTTCTGGATTTGAAGTGCTATATTTATTCAGTTTACACATTAATTTATTCTCTTTTGCAGAGAATGAAGAGTACAGAAAAATCACGATATCATCGGAAAAAGATTAAAGAAAACCCTTTTAAATATGAAGAATATCTACCAAGAGAAGGAAAGAGACAAAGCAAGGAGAGTAAAGAAGAGACTATTTAAAAAAATCATGGTAAAAGATGGCAATCCTTTTGCACTTCATCTCATGGTAAAGGAGTTGTCGACGGGGTTGGTGCAGTTGCCAATAAATTGTTAACGTTAGCAATGTTTTGCAACTATAAATTCAGCTTTAGATTTTGCCATGTGTGTAGAAAAAGTCCTGAAAAATATAAAAGAACTTTGCTGAATGTGAAATTTCAGAAGATATTGTGAAAATGCTTCATGCATGCTGGCACCAAGCACAATTGGAGCTCAACATTCAATGGACACATGTTGTTTTTATTGACATAGGAACAATTAATGTAGATATTACTTCAAAAAGACACAAGAAAATTTGTTTGTTATACCATATTTTGTCAAAAATATAATATCCAACGATAAGAGTTCAGTTGGAGATTTTATAGAAGTTGTTTTGTTCTCCCCATTAAAAAAATAAACAAATAAACGTGAAAACTTTGATGGACAAATAAGACAAATAAATGGGGATGATATAAAATAAGAGTATCTGAAAAAAAAAATTAAGAAAATGTGTATATTTGGCTCAGTCAGTCAGATGTATTCATACTTTGACAAGGATATAATATCCAACGATGAATGTGCAGTTGGAGATTTTGTAGAAGTTGTTTTATTCTCGACATTAAAAAAAGTGAAAACTTTGACGGACAAATAAGACAAATGGCTTGTGACGATATAGAATTAGAATGTTTGAAAATTTTTTTAAGAAAACGTGTATATCTGGCCCAGTCAGTCAGATGTATCCTAGGAAAAAAAAGAGCATTTTTGTAAAAAAAGCTACCACCACCAGAAATTATAAATTCAAGATTGGAAATGAAATTTGTTTGATATTTTGCTCTCTGATATTATAATTGCAATAATGATTAATTCTTTAATTAAAAAAATCTGCCTTGAATATATTTGTGTATGTCATTATTTTATTGGCCATACAAGTCACACCCGCAACAGGGCGTCACACCCGCAACGGAAATTTTGAATATTTTCTACAAAAGCAAGAATTGAGTAAGCAATTTAATTTTTGCATAGAATAATTATTTAAGTATTACTGTCTAATATTTAAAAAAATCAATTCACTCAGTTGTCATAATTCACAGAGTTTTGCATTTTTGCACTGAAAGATGAAAATGCATGTCCATTTTATGTCACGCCCGCAACAGGTGGAAATAATTTTTTTTTTATAAATAAATGATACATCGGACAATTTTCAGATTTGGATAAATGTATGTGTAACTGGTCTACATTGAAATTCATACAAATTGAAACCAATGCTCAAAAATATTTTTGCTGGTGACTAATTTAAGTTGTGTAAATGTCACACCCGCAACTTTGGATTGGGCGCAATACAACTAGGACTCAAATATCTTATTTTAAATTTCCTTGTACCTCCAGGCTCATTAGTAAAATTGTGATATTTTCATAACTAGATCCTTTCATAACCAATATAAACATTATTGAATTAAATACTTCATTATTTAATTAAAGTGGATAGGGAAAAAAGTACACTAATTTATTAGTATATAATTTCTTAATGGATTACTGTTAAAAAATTTTCATAAATAAATGTTTGCACTGTACAAAAAAGTAACAATTTCGTCTGGCCAGTGCTGGAAGCAAGTGGTATCTTTCATATTTCTTGGTTGTAAAATATTGCAAATTTTACTTAAAACTAATTTTAATCAAATTTTAAGAAGCTAAAATGCGATGAAACCGATAAGAGATTATTCGTCAATGCTAAATTTGAAGGAGAATTGGATCAAATTACTAAACTATCACCAAATTGGCATTATTTATGGTTACTTATTTTTTGGTAACTAAATATGGCAATTCTACGCCAAGTGACATCAAGCTCAGAGAAATTTGAAGCTAGCTGATATTAATAATAATTAAACTTTGCGTGGCAATACATTGAGCAAATGGTCGCCATTTTGAGACAAGTTGGCAGATGAAGCTGGCCAACGAACTCGATCAAGACACTGGTATATACAATACAATACATTATACATACAATCAATCACATCCAAAACAAATTATAAATACAACAGTTACAGCATGACAAAAACCAGATATTTTCAAAATGTCAGTAACCATAGAATTTCAAACAACTATATATATCTCAACCATTTTTAAAGATAAATACAAAACAAAATATGCTCCAAAATCTTTGTATTACTGTAAAACACCCAAGAAAAAAATATTTTTCAGCTTATAATTTATATGCACCACTTTTGAAATTAAAAAAAAATATCAAATGGCCTCTATTTTGAAACAAGATGGCAGAAAAAACTGTCCAGCAAAGTCGGTAAGGACATTGGTATGTACTATGGATACAATTAATCTCATCCAAATCAATTACTAAATACAAGAGTTATTGCATGACATGTATTATATATCAGGGTGGCGAGTGGGCAGGGAAAACCGGGAAAAACACAGTCAAGAAAAGAGATATCTACCAGTATTTTCTTACAGAAAATACTTCAAATAATATAAAGAGATTATGTAAACTGAATTTATCTTTAACAAAATACTGGTATTTATCATCTATATTGACTGTTTTTTTATCTAACCACTCGCCACACTGTATATATATATATATATATATATATATATATATTGGTTTTGGGATCTAGGGGTCATGATCAGTGAAAATTTAAAAAAAATTTTTGGAAGGGCTTTCCATCGAACAGCTGCAATAAGTAGCTTTTTAATTTTTGTAATGAAAGTAATGATGAAGTTAGCAATTAAATCTTGTATGCTCTATATTACAAAACGAAAAATGAGCAAAAAATGTTCTTACTTGGACACAATAATAGAATCCCCCCCCCTATGAAAAACATCCTTTTCATCATCTCAAAATTTGCATATGTTATTCTCATAACTATATTTACCATTTAAAAACTATTTCAATATGCAATTGTTTTTTAATATATTTTCAAATTTGAAGTCACATTTGTTGGCTAAAACTTGGAATGCAAACGTTCAAACTATTGACTTGTATTTGCAATCTCAATAATAGTAAGTAAAAATTTCAGAATTTCTTGTCCTACAGACACATTTGTGATGAAAATATTCAGTTTTATGAAAAAAAATTATCCTTTTTTTTCAATATGACACCTTTTTTTACCCACTGAAGCATTTTGCCTTGTTCTTCAAACTCAGTATTGGCAGGGTGAAAACGTATCAAATAGTAACATCTTCATGAAGGAAAGTGCCTGTTTTTTAAAGCATGACGTCATTTTCTGTTTGCATTGATCAAAAAGCTATTTTTAATAATAATGATAAAATGGCATTATAAAAGATATAATCAATAAATAAAATCTATTATTCCTCTGAAACAATAGAATTAACTTAATTGCTACATTTTGTAGAAATTTCATAATAATTTTTTGTATGATTTTGTTTGTGACACAAGGATATCTTTCCACCAGAACATTTTATTTTATGTTTTAAGATTGAAAGTGAAATGATGCTTTTTCTTTAGTCAACAAGCATTAACTTAGATTTGTGAATTCAATTACAAAAATATTTTGTAAAAAACTTTTTTTATAAATTTCTCATTTCTGGATTGTTAAAATTGAATCCTATACTTTTTTAAGTGCTTAAAAAAATTGTTTTTGTTTCCAACTAGTTGATTTTCAATATTTTTATAAGTGAAAAAAAAACAAACACTTTTGATATGTTACATGATTAAAAGTTCCCATGTTAAATACAATATGTTTTAGCTTCTAATTAATATTATGCTTGAAATAGGGATGCATTGCAACTCTTGACAAACAATGGAGGGCGCCATAATTAAAATGGATCAAAAAACAACACAAAATTATTTCACAATATTACAAGCAATACACATACGGAAGCAGAAGACCCATGGTTCTTATGGATCCCCCCCCCCCCAAAAAAAAAGGGAAAAAATCCTCAAAGTAACTGTAACCGTAGTAAATTTTGAATAATACATTTTTCTACACAGACTATATCATATTTTTTTTTGGGGGGGGGGGGAAGCCAGAGAATAAATTTCGTTTATTATTGAAATAAAATGGTAATTAGAGATATTATTACATTTTTGGATTATGCTAAAATATTGCTTGACTCATTTGTGCACACAAAATTAAAGACAGGCATAATATAGATGCCAATCTCTGTGTGCTTCCAAAGTGATCACCTGAAAGAACATTCACTGATGGAAATCATTTTGTACAATTTTATACATATATTTTTTTAGTATAAAATAAATGAAATTTCAAACATTTAAGTGAGAAAATGACAGTTTTTTCATTTTAAAACAGCCAAAGGTGAAATGAAACAACATCAACAAAAATAACAAAAAAGCTAATCTTTTATGCATGAAGAAGGTGTGGAGTACACTTATTTTTCTTTTTAACGTATTAAAAAAGTTACTGCCAACTTTTACCGCTTCTCATCGTTATAATTTATGGTAAAATATTTTATGAGGAGTAACTTTAAATTAGGGAAGAAATGCAATGAGATCAGGGTGGCTGGCAAGTTTCTGCCGGAGGTGGTTAAAACCAGCATGGCAGAAACTAGTTTCTGCCAGTAATTGGTAAAAATTGGCAGAAACTAAAAAATAATACTAATAAGAATTTAAACCTGCAATGCTTCATAATTCACACAAGTATTTAATATATAAAGAATTTAGTTAAAAAAATAAAGTTTATGAATGTTATTCAAAGTAGCAAAAAGTTTCATAAGGATTAGATAATAATTTTCTGTCACTTAAGCAGATATTTTCATAATAGTAATCTGATTATCAAGATAGTAATCGGTACAAGTTTATTATTGTTTATGGTTGAATTTCTGTTAAAAAAATTCTATGATATTTTAACATAACTTTTTAAAGTATATTTAAATAAATAATACACTGTGATAGCTAAAAAATTATCTAATATTATATACAAAGAGAAATGGTTCTTGTAAAAGTATAGATAAATAATTGTAACACAAAAGTAATAGAAAAACATTTAATGAAATATCTTGTACAATTTTACTACTGAACAAATCTATTTTTGTGGGAAAGATATGAGCATTCCATAATATAAGATTAATTTTGCTAACCTTTCTTAACCTAAAATGATTTTTAATTTGTTCTGAATGAAATAAAAGTTAGAAAATATTCTTTTAAGACCAACATTACTTGCTGGTAATGTCATCACAGAGGATGTAAAAATTTAGAAATTCTCACTTTCACTGGTATTTGTTTCTTAAAGGCAACCACTCACAGAAGGTATGACATTTTCTAGGACTTCGATAGGGAAATGTGTTTCAGGGAAAGAAGTCGATTTTGCTAAAAAAATGTTATTACATATGGCACAAAATTTAGATTAATATCAAAAAGCAATTTTCTTGCTCTTTCTTTATGCTTAAATGTCAATTTTGGTCTCATATACTTAGTTTGAAGTAAATAAGCTAGCATTGCATTAAATGAGATTTGAATCTTGCATTTGTGAGTTGCCATATTTCCGTCATTAAGTAAAGTTAAGCAAATTTTATGAGCAGCTGCAATAGAACAGTCATTTTTTACTTTCATCTAAAGCAACAACAGATTTTAACATTTGTGACAAGTATTTGACTTCTTCATAAATCATGATATTTACAATTTTAACAACTGCTATGTGCTTAATATCATTTTCATGATTTTTCAATTACCTGCAAATAATATAGCTGAATCTTTGTAAAAAAATCAATTTATCTAATTCTAATACACAGGGCCTGATTAATGCACGGGCCTCCGGGGCCTTGGCCCTGGGCCCACCAATTTCAGGGGCCCACAAATTATGTGATTGATTTTTTTTCTTAATCGAATACTGTTCAAATAATATTGTTTTATAAAATATGAAACATAAAATTTAAATATTCTTCATGACTCAATGAAGCTTTTACCCAATGCACTTTTTACCTAAATAACTTTGTCAACTCGTCAAATAAACCTTTTTTTGTGAAAGTGTCGCCGAAAATAAGTAGGTAAGGGGGGGCCCAACTTTTTAACAGGCCCTGGGCCCAACTTCATCTTGATCGGGCTCTGCTAATACAAATTTTTTAATTAAAACTATTTGCAATATTTTAATAATTCTGAATAAAATGCATATAAGCAATTTAATACTACTAAAAAAGTCTCGGATTATGTCACAAAATGAGTTTATGCCAGTTGTTGCCAGTTTCTACCAGTAAAGCCGGTTATAACCATTTTCTGCCAATGGCACGGCAGAAACTGTTTTCTGCCAGCAAAAACGCAGCCTTAAATGAGATATGATTAATTATTAAAAGTATGTTTAAATATTTTATGTGTGAAATACACATGCAGAGGTTTTAAAAATATTGGTAAACCAATATCAAGAATCTTAAATACAAATTCCTTAAAAGGAAATTGCTTTCTAGCAACAGGAAACTTGCAAAAGGGCGCCATGGCATCCACAGGCACTGCATTGGACACCCTTAGTATAATGTATCAAAATTATAATGAAACCTGGTAAAGAACACAGTTTTCGAGCAAATAAACAATATGGATCAGCTGTTACAGGACAACAAGATTTGGTCCATGTATGATGATATTTTCAAAGATCAGACAAATAAAATGATAGACTGAATTGCTGCTGTCTTTTTATATTTTGATTATTTAACTTGTTCACAGTTAGAAAACAAATCACAAAATCAAAAAAAAAAAAAAAAAAACAATATACTTTTTTATTTTTTTCCCTAAAGAAAAAAAGGTCTTTCAAAAATCATGAATTTCCCTTTGCCTCTCCAGCCCTCTGATTATGACTCAGATGGTAGTTTTTCATCTCTTTAATGATTTCTATTAACTCTCTTTAAATTGCTGATTGAATTTTAGAACATTCAGTATAGCAAGCATAGTTAAAAACATATGAAAACTACATATAAAACACAGTGAAATATTACAACTAATTTTAAAATACAGTGGAACCTTGATCCATCGTTTTTCAAGGGGTCAGAAGGAAAAAACGATGAATGCGGGTTAACTTCAAAACATGAAAAAACACAATGTTTATGCATTACAAATGACAGTAATGCACACAATATGCTAATTTGTTGCTTACTGAATTGTAAAAGAAATAAATTGAAGTTATAGAAAATTGATATTTATTTAATAAAATCCAAAATTTTGTTTGACTTTTCGTTCATTATTATTTTGTTTTAATCAAAAAAACAAATTTTCAATATATACAATATTTTTCTGGTAATTTTCTGTTATTTCATATGTATATATAAAAATTCGCACAGTTTCAAATGCGTTAACTGCATTAGTCAGACTTGCACAGCTTTATCAGCATGAACTTTATCCTGTTCACCATTATTTTCATTTTTTGATTTATAGCGCATTTCTCCTATGTTTAAGACACCACATGTTGCAACATCTTAATCAATGAAAACAACTATATACAATCATTCTACATCTGCATTATTGTCACCATTATCAATAGAAACTGCACAAATGAGATATTTTAGTGTAAAAGAAGTAATTCCAGTTTATGTGTCATATGGATTCGCATGAATTTCAATTTCGTTTCGATGAGGAGAAAAAATTTACAACGATGAATGCGGGAAATCGACTTTTTGAAGAACGATGAATGCGGGTTTCGTTAACATTATTTAAATATAATTCGTGCAGGGACCGTAGAAATAAAACGATCCATGCGGGAAAACGATGGATGCAGGAACGATAGATCGGGGTTTTACTGTATAAAGTCAAACAATTTTTCTTTACTCTGGAGGAAGAAAAATAACAAAAATATATAAAATTCATATTAATAACAAATTTGTGTTGTTTTAAGAAAATACAAATTGTGTAACTAAATTACATAAAAAAGCACAAACTGCTACAACTAATTTTATAATCTATAAAATGTAGTACAATTAAATATATTACTAAATCAAGATTTTATCATTAATATTGTCTTATTTAAAGATGATGCATTTTAAAAAATTATAAAATGTATACAATTACAGCAAATATAATTACAGCAAATTATAATTATAATAATTATTATATGTTGATAATTTATATTGGCAGTTTGTTCTAATTAATAATAATAAGTAATATTTTTCCATTATAACCTTCACATTTTTTACAGCTATAATTTATACACACAATTTGGGCTTTATAAAATGAGATTTATTAACAAATGATACAAACAGATATGAAAACAATGCTAATGAATGCTTATGAGTGTTTATATATATATGAGGAATTTGAAATAGCCTGAGCTTTGAATTAACATCAAAGGGTTGCCTTAAATATATGTGTTCTTACATGTCAATTTTAATAAACTATATAAAGTCAATTCATTATGTGATGAATTATTAAAAAATATTCAGTTTCAAACGAACAAAATAGAATCAAAAATTAGTTTATGTTCAGTCAATGTTTTAAGCATAAATGTGAAAAAGAAATATCAAGCAAATCTGCTGTATCTTAATTGAAATTTGAATAATATTTATTAAACTATTTTAAAATAAAAAGTTATAAGCGAAATTATCTGCTATAAATAAACGCTTTAATAATGCTTTAAATGATTCAATGATAAATACACAAAAAGAAAGTAGTAATGGTATGGGAAATTTCATCCCGTCATAATCAAATAGCAAATTCTAGAGTTTTTAGTTGAAGAACAACGAAAGAAACTATTATATCTTAGCATTAACAAGAAGTGAAATAAAAAAAATTATGTTTTAATACTTGATATTATCAAAACGGAAGGGACAAGACGCCAAGAAAAGAATGACTTCATTAATGAATGAAATCTTTATTTCTGATTCATTCATTGTGATGGCGTCTATAATAAAATGGCGTCGACTCATGACAGAATTATCATACTCAGATTGTAAGAGTAGATATCCTTTTTTAAATCAATTTACAGATCCATCTTCATTACTAAAACAACTTAATGGTAATATATGTGTGTTTAGTTATTCTTCTGTTGAAAATTCCAGAACATTTAACCGAATGATGATGACACAAACTTTTATGCATCACAACTTTCATTTTTGCTATATTTATAGTTATTTTAAAAATTCTGCTTACAGGTAAAGCGAATATTTTGCTAGCAGAATAGTTACAATCAGGTCGACAATTTTATTAGTTTAGAATTTAAAGATCTTAAAAAAAATTACATTACTTAAAATAAATATTTTCATTTACACAAACAAGATTTTTTAAAAGAAGTAAATACCATATAAGTAACCAATATACAGTGTAAGTTTTGAAACATATTTTCTGGCAACCTATTCACTGTTTCATTTATATAAGCAGATTTTTTTTTTTTTTTTTTTTTTTTTTTTTTAACATTTGTATAATTTATTTAACATGAAAAGGCGATTTATCTATTTTATTACTCAAACTGTAAATTGCATATAAAAAACAGTAACGATACATACACACATATGTATACATATATAAACACCCATTTGTATCATTTAACAATAAATCTTGCTTCCTAAAGCCCGAATTTTGTTGAGTAACGAATATCTATTTTTTTAAAATTTGAAGACTTAAAATTGGAAAAATATCACTTTTTTTTAATCAACCAATGCAAATTATCAACATATTATTGTTATTATAAATTAAAATTTTATTAAATGTATATTTGAATGCATTTTATCAATTTTAAAATTATTTGTCATTATTTCCTGTTTTATATGTAATTTGTAATTTTTCATAATATATTATCCTTGAATAATACTATTGTTAAATATGTTTAAGTAATACTAACGATAAAATCTTCATTTAATAATATATTTGATTGTACTACATTTTTCCAATTTTAAAATTAATTGGGATAATTCATGCTTTATGTATATTTTATAGACTTTTTTTTTTTTTCATTATCCTCCTCAGTTCTGACATTACCTAGAAGTGACACTAAAAAGTTCTATTTTGATCAATGATCAGCTTTAACTTCTTACAATCAATTTAGAGAAGGCAGCCAGAACGTGGTCCATCTTCAGTGTCAAAATTTTTAGCTTTAAACTTCTGAAATTAAACTTTGACTGTATGATATGAAACATTAATAATGTCTAAATTTAACCCACCTTTATGTGGTATTCAGTCACAGTGAATTTCTTAGATAATTCATAGTATATAATTGTTCTGATCAAATGATGTGATAACTCCATTTTAAACAATTTTTTGAAGCAGACGATAAAAAACTTATAATAAACAAACTATACAGTCATAGAGTTCTAGTTATTTGTTTAAATTTGAAAGGAAAAAATTGGTTTGTAGCAAGGTTAACAGCCACACAAATGACAGCTGCTGGTGCAAAGGTATTTTCCCTTGGTTGAAAACTTTTTACTCAATGTAATAATATATATTTTTTTAAGACTTTCCAATGTAGTTTAAAAATCTTTATGAATTCAGTTTTTCTGCCTATTTTCTATCAGGCATAAATAAACTTAGTTGGTTGTGTTTATGACAGCCATTTCTCAACACAAAGTGATGGGGTCCTCCGTGGGTGTGGGGAGGGAACCTAACATGTATTTACAAGAGGAAATCCATGGTTTGAAGAAAAACATGGTGAACTCCAAATGATCACCGTAAAATCCTGTTAATCCGCCCTTCCCGATCAAACGCCCCCTCCCCACTTTATAAAGAATTTGAAATTTTCAAAAAATCCCGAGAAAGCGCCATCATCCGCATTCTCAAAGGCGATTGAGAATGGGTTGTGTCATTATGAAATGAATAAATCATGACTCTTTGATAAAATGTACGTTTTTTCGAGATTTTTTAGTTGATTTCATGCTTGTTTTGGCTTTTTTACAAATTTCTCCTTTTTTCTGCGTTTTTTTGACAGACTTCGTTTTTTTTTTTTTTTTTTTTTTTTTTTTTTAACCCAATTTTTTTCAAGTAACAAAATTTATGATTCATTCAATGAATCATTCATTTCATTATGATTAATTTTGTTGAACCTGTAAATTTTGTTGAACGATCGTGGAAAAATCCCGTGTAAGCGCCCCCCGCTAACTATTGTACGATTTTTCGTCACATTTGGGGGGGGCAGATTAACGGTATTTTATAGTAAGCCAATGGCCGCAATATAAATAAACTTAGATTGTTGTGAAATTCACATATATTATTGATAGCTATGTAAAAATCTAAGTGGCAGCAGGAAGTCTCTTATGACTAAATATTATTCATTATTTTTGGTCAAAAATTTCATCTAAATTTTTTGGAAGAATGGTAATAAAATTTAAGTAAAGAAAACTAATGAAATTAAGTGGTGAGAGACTACTTGCTGGTGCCTAGGTTTTTACAACTTTGGTAATTGAGATTTACAATAGGATGTTGAGTATTCAAAATGAAATGTGTTGTATTCATGGTTTATTAAAAGAACACTGAAAAAAATCCATTACATTACAAGCTGTGGAATAAAATCTTTTTGCAGTGTGTTTTTATGATATTAAACTATTTTAAACAAATTGAAGTTTATATAGTCTGAGGTGTAGCACCAAGATACTTACAGTAGAATCTTGTGTGCATATAATTTATTTTTTATTGACAGGGACATACAAAAATATTTAGCTGTAGCACTGACCATGGAGAATAATTGCTAAATGAGTGTTTCTGTCATGGTATCCTTTTTAAAATTTAGCTGCTTTCTGTGTGTTATTTGGTGAGTATAAATTCTAATGATCATAAATAGGACTGAAAAAAAAGTATATTCCTTTTTATTGACTGAAATTGCTGAATGAAAATTATCAATCATGTTGTTCATTTAATTGAATGAATTTTTAGCATGCTGTGTAGTACACATATGAATTTACAGATAATCTACAGGACTGCACAAAAAAATTCTAATACTTATTTCCGACTATTGATGGAAATTGCAAAAAATTCGAATTCTAATGCATGCTATGCATTTTCTAAATTTTTCATTTAGAGATTTATCTTAATAAATGGTAAAGCTTTCTTAAAGTTTTCTGAATGCTATGGAAAATGACTAATAATCTATACTAGTCACATTATTTTAGTTCTTGTTGCTATTTTATTATTTCAGCTCATATTCTTATTATGTTCTTATCTCACCCCCTATGTCTCCAGACAGAAAATTTCAGGTAATTTAACTTTTGGAAACTAAAGGGGGATATTTTCAGTATACATGTATATTTATTTAATACTAGACCCTCCCCCCCCCCCCCCCCGTTCATCCTATCCTTTCATTAACATTATAAATGTAATAAGCAATCTGGTATTTTGAAACATCTAAAAGGATTGAAATATTAATTTCTTAAAATTGACATTGATAGCTGTTTTTCATTCATCTGCCCTCAACCAGTTTTCCTACTTTCTTTTTTTTTCCATGGAAGTTGTCCATGTTGATTACCGTACAAACTACTTTAAAAAAGATCCCATTTTTATATTTTAATTTTAAAAGGTTTTAATGAAATTTCTTTAAAATAGCAGAAATGAGGAATTTTCATATTTTCTAATTTTATCTAAAAACAATTGAAAACTGAAAAATATGATGGAGAGTGAAAGTTTTTGTTTGATTTTGAGCTGTAATTATTGATTTATAACAATGTTTATATTGCACTATTTACCATGTCGCAAAAACGGTGCTTTCCTACGCCATCGGTTGTGACGTCAGCATTCATGACAACACCCTCTGTTGATACACATTGGCACAGACAAAGTGTTGATTACTGCGATTATGATGTATCAACTTTCTTTTTCTCTCGTTATAAAATCCACGTGTATTGCATTATTTATTATGAATGACATTCTCATTATAACCATGTATATTTGTTAATATTTTGTGTAATTATTAGTACAGGTATGCAAATTAAGACATATTGTCTAAGTTTCTTATTTGAAACAGATGCAATGATTTAATTTGCGGATCATGGCATTTAATTATTCTAAATCCAGTGTTTTTCCTTTATATGTTATCACAATGACCATAAAACAATTTTATATGCAGTGGTGAAGTCGAAAAAAAAGGGGAGGGGGGTACTTTCTAAGCAGATGATTATACACTCAAGACGGATTGTATACCCTACAGATTATAAATATATTAATGCTTTTATGAGAATCAGAGGGTATGCGGTGTTCCTTTGAAAAAGGAAGTGATACAGTAACGGGTAATGTCATATTTTTTTTCTCTTTTTTTTGGGGGGGGGGGGAATAGGGGTTGTAAAGGCAAAAAATGCAGTTAAGTTAATGTTTAGAAAGGAATTTCCAGACCTTATAAGGAAGGAAAAGAAAAAAAAACAGTGCGTTAATGAAACAACAATCACGCATAGATCAAGATATAAATAAATAATGAGAAAATTGTTCAGTAACAAATCTCTTTGGTAATCATGCCTGAAACTGATGTATTTTTAGATTGAAAAATGAGTCAAAATACCTCTTTATTGATTAGGTTTTAAATATTTTTTCAAAATCCTCCTAAATAATAATAATAATAATAATAATAAATGCATACACAGCTTTTAGACTACTGACACATTTGATCTGAAATCTTGAACCTCCCTGGATTTTGTCCTCTGACCCATGGAAGCTGTTAAATCAAAATGGCAACTTAATGACACAAGTTTTAATTTATTCTATTCGGAAATGCATGAAGCTAGCAAGTGTTATCAGTTAGAAACTATATATTTGCACTCATTTTCTCATTTTTTGGGGGGGAGGGGGGAGCGCAATCGATTAATTAGAAAATATTGTCAAAGTGAGCATTTTAAGCCGCATTTCTGTTAGAAAGAAATATAACCACTCAAATAGAAATAATAATAGTCTTTGTCACGTGATCAAAATTGCTTATAATTCAATAGGTATTTTTTATTTATCACAAAGTGGAAAGTATAGTTCGATTCCAAATCGCTTCCATAGTCAGGTTTTCTGATTTTATATCTTTCCGTTAAAATATTAATTTGTAAATGTGTCAAGATATTTTGCACTTGTTCAGCAGAACATCTGAAAACAGCCTTAATAAAGGGCAAAACTGAGAAATTTCATAACTGTCTAGTTGTCAGTAGTACCAGTTTTATAACTGTAACCTTTCTTTAAACTGCCAGTCACTTTTCTATTTAAAAATACAAAAGAGTAAACTTTTGTCAAATTTCTATTAGCAAATTTCTATCTAAAGTTGAATTTCACAAATAAATATTCTTCTTATAAACGTGATGCAACGAGAAAAAATAAAATAACATGATGGAATCCAAGATAATCTTACTACTATTTTTGTCTTTATGGTATAAAATTATTTCGACATTGTACAATATACAAACATTTAGGGGAGGTAGCAGGGAGAAAACTGCAAAGATTTTACAATTATATATCAAGATTGTGATCTGTGCACAATGGATTCCAAAATCAGTGTTGCACCCAGCGTTTGTGCTCTGATTTTGTTTACGTCTTATTATTTTTTTAAAAATATTTTTTTGATTTTATATTCAAGCTTATCTGACCCTGAAGCCAGGTTATTTTGCATATAAGTCTACATTTAAATTTGAGTTTGTTTTAAAATTTGACTTGCTATGAAATGTGGAAATAAGACCAGGGGAAAAAATTAATATATATATATATATATATTTAGTTCAATATTCAGTGTATAGTAAAAAATATAAATAAATAAATATTGTTAATAAATTGTAAATAAATATTGTAAGAAAAAAGATGAAGAGCAAAACCATACTTAACCTAGAGATCTGGACAACTACTATTTCCAAACAGTAACCTTTCTACGATTAATTTACCACGCACGTTGTTTTAAAATGATAAAATATGTAACCAAAAAAAAAAAAAAAGGGAAAAATGTCGTTTGTGGCAATTACGAGAATTGGATGTTTTAAAGCAATTTATGCACAATAACAATACAGTGAAACCTGCAAATAACGGACACCTCGAAAGCGCGGAATCTACTATTTCGAAGTGTCCCCTATTGGGAAAAACCTCGGAGATTCAAAAATTGCTAAGAAATGCTTAAAGTTTCATTAATTGACTTTTATATGTCCTAAAATTCTAATATATGATTAATCAGAAATTAAAATTATTTTTTAAGCAATAAAATTGAAATAAAATGGTATATTGTTTTATACAATGTTTATTACATTAATACGAAAAAAATGTATTTAAAAAGTTTCCTTTAGCATTTAAAGATTACAATGTTTTTTTTTTTTTCAATGTGAAGTTTTAACCATGTCAATAGTTTTAATTTTCCTGAATCATCTAAAAAAAAAAAAAAAAAGGTTACTGTTGATTGTATTTTGCCACTTCTTAAAAGCATAAAATCTCAAATCTTCCGGAGGGGAGTGGGGGAAAGGAATTGTGATGCATGTGTGGGAGGTAATGCCCCTCGGACCGATCCCTGAATTTAATGGGGTAGGAGGGAAGACCCGGGTGGGACACGGCTCACTCTCTACATTTATCTGTGATGACAAAATTTCGACGCATTGCCCTGACATATTTAGAGGGGTTTTACTTTTTATCTTCGTTAAAAAACAATTTCTCATACTTTATCGCAAGAATTACTGTCCGCTATTCGGAATGTCCGTTATTCAGAGGGTAAACATACAAAAATTTAGGTTTTGGGAGTGGGGATCGGTAAACTGTCCGTTATATAGAGGTTTCCGCTATTTGGAAGTGTCCGTTATGGAGCTTTTACTGTATCTTTTATATTAAAATGTATGACAAGACTTCTCAAATATGCACATTTATTTGGTGCAGATTTAAGACAATTGTTTTGCTTTTTTTTCTTATATATATGTGTGTGTGTAGTTTTTCCGAAACTGTAACATTAAAAAAAGCTTTGTTAAAAAGAAACAGACTAATGTAGCTGATTTTTATTTATTTATTTATTTTTTTTAATCGAAACTTTTCTTTAATGCCGGAAATAATTCCATTTTTTTTTCGATTAATACGGTAGATTGATGAAATCTATTAAAGATGAACGAATAAATAAATTTAGATGTAAGAAAAATTTAAAATGCTCGAAAAATACAGGCTTATAAAAACAAAATCCGCTTGCTTGCTTGCTCCGTTTCGTCTGCTACTGGATATCGTGAACTATGACGTCACAGCCAATCACGCAGCGTTTTCCAGTCGCACGCTTTTCTATCAACTTTAAGCTTAATTTAAAAGCTATTGATCTATTTTTTACATTTTTGATGAAATTTTTGAAATGTATGAGTCTGTAATTGGCAGAAAAAACATGCATGTGATTTATTTCCCGATGTGTGCAAATTCCTCATTGCTTTGCTTCCAATTTTTCAGAGATGTAATGGGTTTTATTTATTAATTATATGTTTTATGTTGTAGTTTTCTCAATTACTTTCTAATTAAAAGTAACTTTTAAAAAAATTGAATTGAAAATGACGTCATTCTTTAAAAAACAGGCACTTTCCTTAATGAAGATGCTACCATTCAGTATTTTTTACTTTGTCAACACTGAGTTTGAGATGCAAGGCACAATGTTCCGGTCAGTAAAAATGATGTTATATTAAAAGAAAATTATGTTTTTCTTTGATAAAATTTAATACTTTCACCACAATGATGTCTATAAGACAAAAATTTTGATACTTTTACTTACTAGTACTGAGATTACAGGTACAAGTCAATAATGCAAATGTTTGCATTCCAAGTTTTAGCGGGCTGACAAATGCAACTTCACATCTGAAAATGTATCGACAAACAAATGCACATTGAAATAGTTTTTAAATGGTGAATATGATTATGAGAATAAATAAAATATGTAAAATTTGAGTTAATGAAAGGATATTAGATTTAGATTCCATGGTAAGAAATTTTAAGGTTGTGTCAAAATAAAGTATTTTTTCTCATTTTTCATTTTGTAATATCAAGCATAAAAGAATCGATATTTTCATCATAAATACAGTTTTTGATTATATATGTATATATATTCTATATATAACCATTAATCGTATTACAATATATGAACCATTGAATTTAACACTAGAACCGCGGGAAATTTCACCCAAGTTTTATAAAAATAATTTACACCAGAATTTTTAGGTAAGTCTATTTAATTTATTTATTTTAAAACATTTTTGTACAGCTTATAAGCAAATTATTTTAAGAAGACTTATCTGGTTCGAAGTGACATCATTTCACTGAGTACGGGTCAAAATGACCCGTCTCCGCGGTTCTAGTGTTAATAACTTATAGCACATTGATCATGGACAGAAAAATAAATAATTGAAATAAATACAAATGGAATTAGTAGAACCAAAGAAAAATCTTCAGGTCCCAAATACTTTGGAACTACAAATGAAGTGTGTGGTTTCATTTTCGTATTTGCCATGAAAAAGCAAAAGAATACGAATTGCGACTACCATTATACAGATACCAAAACCAAATGAAGAAAAAACATAAAAAACAAGGCACATCAAAACTACCAATTGGATAGCAAAATGAATGGGAAAAAATAAAAATAATTATCGTCACATGATAATAATAAATAAATTAAAAATGGAGTAGTGTGATAACATAAAAAATAAACCATAATACGATATTTTACCCTATGGACAGTATTCTCGTGACGTCACAGTGGGAATCATGTGGGTAAAAAAGCGGCTGCTAGCGCATTGGTTTCGTTTTTGCAACATTTGGTGCAAGCATAAATATAGATAAATGCATGTGTAAAATACTGTAAATTTGTTTTGTACGAATTATTTTCTATAAAACTTCATATACATACTGATTAAACTCCAAATATACTTATTAATTAAAAAATAAAATTTTTATTTTATAAATAAAATGAAAAATGTGCATGCAATTGCGTTAAAATAGGGAAAAGAATTCATATATAACTCATACCTGTCTCTGAAAAAAGTCTAAAACTTCATATACAAATAAAATATAAGCATAAATTTTCTTATCACAATGCTTTTCAATGACGCGATTAAGAACATTATTCCCAAGCACACGAATTTCTGTAGCCTCGAAACAAACGGAAGAATATGGTCCATTAAGATTTAAAACAAAACCATTTAATTTGACTAGGCTAAACTAAATTCAATATCTTAATATAGGATGATTTAAGATTTAAAAATAGAAAATTAATGTATTTACCCTATGCACTTAGTAATTATATTATAGGTCTCCAATTTATTAAAAGTTAGGTACAATTTATTCATGTAAATTAATTAAATTGTATTAATAGAATTAATTGATATTATACAATTATCCATTCATTAGTGTCAATTAAATATCTATTATAATATGTTTTTGAATTTAACAAATGCATTTCCCACTTTCATTTTTTTAATATTAATTAACCATTGCATATTATCCTAACAACACCGCCCTCCTCCGTAATCTGACATCTACAAACCCAGCTACCGTATTATGTACATTTATATGTATATATATATTTACATTTATATTTTTTTTATTAATATTTTTATGTTTTAATAATTTTTTGTACTTTTTAACGCAATGTGTTATTTATTTTTGAGATCATGTAATAACTAATTGTACATTAAAGAATAGATGATTTTTTTAGGAAAAACATTATTTAATGCATCATAAACTAGCTTTTTAATATTTGCATTATATGTAATTGATTATTTATACAAATAAAGCTTAATTTTTCAATAATTTGAACAATTAAAGCTCATGAAAATACATTTCATTACCTTTAGCTTAAAAAGTAATTCTTTTTAGACTTACAAGGAAGGTCTCCATTGGGGGCATACTCAGAATTTTTTGAAAAAAAATACTAATTAAACTACTCATGTAGGTAATAAAGGATCAGTGAAAATTAGCGGCGGAATTACATTATTAGATATGTAAAAAAATAAAATAGTTTGGAATAATTGGCGTGAAAAGCTGAAAGCGACGCGGGATTTGGCGTACAGTGCATTTCCTCGCCAAAAGCAGACGATTTTAACGAATCTGAAAATTGATTTCAATTGACTTCACTGTTAAAAATCTGCAGCATTTACTGCAACGTCACTCCACTACTTTTATAGAATATCTCTCTTCTGACCGATGAGAATGCTCCATTGCACCGTGAATTGGCCGTGTCATACACTGTTAAAAATCTGCTGCATTTTGTTGCAACGCACTCCACCGCTTGTATATAATATCTCTATTCCAACCAATGAGAAAGCTCCATTTCACGGCCAAGTAACCGTTTTCTATACAAGCAAGGGAGTGCGTTGCAACAAAATGCAGCAGATTTTTAACAGTGTATTTTTCAATTTGGAACAATTTTAATCAATTTAAATTCTGTTTTAAATGATAAAATATATTAATTTCATTTTGTTTAAGTACATATAAACGTATATGACAAAATTACACTTAAAGTAAAGTAAAAATGCAAAACTAAAATTACTTAAAATAAACTTATTTAAATAAATTGAACATAGAAAGTTTTTTCTTTAAAAAGTATTCGAAGCGTAAAAGCGTATTTTTCAAAATTTCGTTTTTTCGCCAACCGGAGATAAATCGCCAAATAAACGAAATTTTTATTATTTTTTTACGGACGTTATAAGGAGATTCCGCCGAAATGTTTTTTATAAACATATATAACTATATGAGAAGAACATTCTATAATTTTTTCAGATTTTTCTGAGTATGCCCGTATGGAGACCTTCCTTGTTAGATTAACCAATGTAAGATGGATTTTATTATTTTAGTTAATTCTGTAGGTTTATAAATTAATGTAATTGTTCCTTTTCAAATATTTTCATTTGTCAAAATTTACTTAGGTTTTAATTTGTGAGTAATAATCGAATATATGAAAGTAATTATATTTCGATATTTTTTATCAATTACTTTTTCGATTTCTGTGTAACTCAAGTTATTAAATTTTCAGTAATGACATTGAATTCCATGCATGTGTTTTATTTTAAGAGTAATGGCGAGAAAAAAAAGGTAAATTAAAAAAAGTAAATTAAAAAAAAGTATTGTAAAAGAGGTAAATTTTAAGAGCACAGTTATCTTTTATAAATAGAACACAAGTAATACAATGTAATAATACCAAGGTGTTATTGCAGGGATTATACTAAATTCAATAAATTCATTTTGAAAGCATCTATTTCATTTATAAGTGAATTTAAATTATATGATATTCATTATTTTTAGTATGATTTTCTTTTTCATATCCACTTTAATGAAATATGGACTATATATAACGGTAGTGTTGTAAAATGAACTAGCTATGAAAATGTCATTATTTTAATACTGATTTGGAAATATAAGAAAATTTTATAGAAACCAGTTAGTAAGTTTTTTGAGACCAACCTGTATTTTAATGTTGTAAAGCCTTAAATTGGTGAGTATATAACTCAAATTAAAGCATTTCGCACTCCGCATATAAAAGCACTTCTAGTTAGTTTTTTCAAATTATTTTTTGCAATCTCATATTGAATTCTACAATCTTGCTCCTAAAAAATAATTTTTTATAGTTTTCTGTATTAATTTAATATTTTGTAATTAATTAAGTTATTCTTAATTTCTTTTGCATAAATTTTAAAAGGTGTTAGATTGTGTTACTTGTATCTTTTTCAGATGCAAAAAGCACTGAATGTAAATGCACTACATCACCTAACTCAAAATTGTTTTTAAAGTTAGAAATATGCAGCAAAATAGTTCTTTACAAGAGCTTTTTGGAAAAACTTCTGACTCACAGCAAGGAAAATCTTTTGTACTGCTTCTAAATCACAAAACTGTAATATTATTAATATACTAGCTGACCCGCCCGGCGTTGCCCGGGTCCGTAATAATAATGTTAAATGAACTTGAAATCTTTATGATTTTATCTTTAACTCGAAATATGTGTAAATACACTGTTAAAATTTTGACCCTTTTGCTGCATCGTCACTCCACCGCTTTTATAGAAAATGATTACTTCAGCCTATTATGGAGCATTCTTATAGGTCAAAAGAGAGATATTCTATAAAAGCGGAGGAGTGATGATGCAGCAAAGGGTCAAATTTTTTACAGTGTACATTCTATTAAATACGTGCTTCCTGACTGTGTCAAAAATCGGTTTACAAAAACTTGCAAAAATACTCAAAATGACTGCAAGGGGAAACGCAGGAGGGAATATGTGCCCATAGATTGCGTGATTTTCGTGTTAAAGTGCTGATATTTATCCTTAAAATTACTGTTAAGTGACTTAATTAAATACTTTTTTCAGATAGATATCCCAAGTGAAATATTTTGAATTTCAAACTAATTATATCTCTCTTAAATCAATCCAACTATACCGCGAATGAAATCGATTCTCGATGATTCGCTAAAAGATTAGTATATAGCATTATAATTTCAGAGCCATTTTACAAAAATAGGTGTATATTTTTTATCAAACATGCGTAATGTTCATTCTGTGAACAAAGTCCTAACCGTAACCTAATTGTATTGTAATCTTAACTTGTCTGTAACCTAGCTGAATCTTAAAAGTAACCTAACTGTAACTTAAATATATCATAAATGTAACCTGGCCGTCACCTTATCATAACCTACCCATAATCTAACCACAATCTAACTGCAACTTAACCTTATCTTAACTGCAACTTAACCATTACCTAACTGTAACCTAACCGGAAATTAAATATAACATAAGGCTCACCGGAACGTAATTGCAACCTAACTGTTACCTAACCGTAACCAAGTTCCAATTTAACACTAACTATAAACGAAATATCTTAACCATCTCGCGCTAAGTACTTAGTTTCACTTTCCACCGCTACGGAGCGCATTATGTTTTGTAGAACATCCAAATTTTATACCCTTTTCGCGCTGGGATAGTTGAGTCACTTAACTTTAAGTCACTTAAATTTTTTGAAGCGGGATACCCGGAATTAGGCTTCACCTGTTCGCATTTACTAAACATTGTAAGTGACTTAACTTGGCCAAATTGGCATCTGAGCATGCGCATAAGTTCTGAAATTAGTAACTGCAACTTTTAACTTTTTTATTTACACAGTAATTATCCTGCCATATTTCAACTAAAAAATTAATTTCTTTTGTGGGAGGAAGTAACAGGTACAACGTTTTCCATTTTCGGCCTTTGATTACAAAAACACCCCACAAACACACGTGTTAAGTAACTGGAGTAAACAAATAACAACTTGAAATAGTTTATAATTATTTGTAGGACTCAAATTCATTAATTTAATAATCAGAATTAAATATTCTAAAATTCAGAAATAATAATTAAATATTCAGAAGGCAGATTTCCACTCAACTCATAGTTAAGAGAGCAAGCTCACTTGAGCAAGTTTCAGAAACTTGCTTAAGTGAGAATCTTGATTCCGGCTACGACCGCTTCAAAAAACTGCAAGTTAAGTGACTTAACTTTCTCAGTGCGAACAGGGTATTAGGTTCGGATTGGATTTATGCCCATGGAAATTATTTTGTCTTCTTCGGATGCGGTTATGGTTGTTTGGAATATTTTTATTCAGTTTAGATTTGGTTCAATTCAGATTTTTTCCCCTTCAAATGGGATTTTCAGGTTCAGGTTGGGTTGTACTTCCATAGAAATTATTTTACCTAGTTCCAATGAGGTTATACATCACTGAAATATTTTTGTTAGGTTTGGTTCGAATTTCGGGAATTTTTTTTACAAATTTTTTGGTTCGGATTGGGTTTATGTCCATGGAAATTATATTTTCTTGTTCGTATCTGGTTATATTTATTTGGAATATTTTCGTCGGATTCAGATTTGGTTCGATTCAGATTTCAGGTATTTTTTCAAATTGATGTTTAAGGTTCTGGTTGGATTCCTGTCCGGGGAAATTATTTTGTCTTGCTCGGATCCGGTTTTCTCAGATCCGGTTTTGGGTCTTTGGAATATTTTTTTCGGGTTCAGATGTCGTTCAATTCAGATTTCGGTTTTTTTTAATGGAATTTTTAGGTTCAGGTTGGGTTGCGCATCCACGGAAAATATTCTGCATTGTTCGAATAAGGATATGCTTCTCTGGAATATTTTTGTCCGATTCAGATTTAGTTCTGTTTTTTAGGTTCAGATTGGGTTAATGTTCATGGAAATTTTTTGTCTTGTTCAGATCCGGGTAGGATTTTGTGGAATATTTTTGTCAGGTTCATATTTGGTTCGATTCAAATTTCAGGTATTTTTTTTCAAATGGAATTTCAGGTTCATGCCCACGGAAATTATCTTCTCTTATTCGAATCCGGTTATGGTTGTTTCGAATATTTTGATCGGATTCAGATGGAGTTTTCATAAAATTCAGTTTTTTTTTTCAAATGGAATTTTTTAGGTTCAAGTCAGGTTTATGTTCACGGAAATTATTTTGTCTTGCTCTTATCGGGTTATAGTTCTTTGGAATATTTTTATCGATTTCATGTTTCATTCTGGTCATTTTTCGGGTTTTTTCAAAGAAAACTTTTAGGTTCGGGTTGGGTTGCATGTACATGAACATTATTTTTCCTTGATCGGATTGGGGTATGCTTCATTTGAATATTTTTGTGGGATTCAGATTTGATTCAGGTCAGATATCAAATCCATAGTTTTTTTTCAAATGGAATTTTTAGGTTCGGGTAGGGTTTATGCTCGTGGAATTTTTGTCTTGCTTGGATCGGAGTATGGTCTGTTTTTTTCTGGTTGGGATCGGGTTATGTGTTAATACGCCTAAACATTATGCTTTGCTACTATTCTTTTAGTGACTATTTTTGATATATAATTTATTTTGCTATTTGATAATTTATTACTGTGCATGAATCGTCTGCCGATTCGAACAATTGTACGTCAAACAGCCGTTTCATTTTTGTTTTAAAAACAAATTAAAATCTTAATAAAATTTTAACTTAATTAAAATGCATTTAAATTTAATCAATAATTTTTAAAAAAAAAACTGCTAAAAAAGCTTCATATATACATATACATATATTTATTGCTACATAGCTAACCACACATACATTATAATGTACGAAGTACCAACGATCCGACGTAACAGCTGTGTTCAAAAATCCTAAGTTAAACTGACATTTTGCCAGTCTATGAATTTTAAAGATCTTTGGGGAAATAAAACAGTCACTTTTGAATTTTCAAAATCTCAAATTGGTTTCTTTCATAGAGTAAAAAGAAATTAATAGAGTGGAATTATTATATCTGGAGGTGATGCTAAAAATGTAACCCAACATTAAGTCCAATTAAGTACCAACAAAAGCACGTGCTTTGACCCGCCTATCAATTGAAACAGGTTTAAACCCGTATTTTTTTGCTCTTGTTTCTTAAAAAGAACTAATCTATCGCTTCACCGGTAAAAAATTTTTAATTATTTTATCATACGTGTTTTAAATATCAATATAAAAATTTATTTTAACGTTTTGCTTGAAAATATAACATTCTTTTGTTAATACATTAAAATCGTCTGCAGTCAGAAATCTATATTTTAGATTAATATTTATTACTTAAGTTTTCATACATGATTTTAAAAGAATATTTTCATCATTATATTTTAAATATTTATTTACACGCAATTATTAAGTCATAAACATTTTTCATCTACGTTATAAAGTATTTAAAATTACATTAATGAAGAAAACTTTTGTTATACAATTTTTAGTTCGTCTCAAATGTTTTCAATATCTTATTTAATTTTAATTTGGTATTTAATTATTGCTAATTTTCCAATTCCCTTCATTTTAAAAACGAACATTTATTTTAACAAATAATAATAGAACAAAGACCATTTTAAAAATTTGCTATTTCCTCTTAAAATATGCTTCAGTTGTAATTCATTTTTTTCAATTCTTCTTATATTACAAAATCCCTTCCTAGTCCTTTTGTTTAGCACATTAAAATTTGAGCGATAAATGGTTTCATATTGCAAACCTTTTTTGAGGCTTACTTCATCTCCACTTATCTCATTCCTCCATGGGTTTCTTTAATTCTGTCTCAGCTTTCTTATGACTTCTGCGAAAAATTTTACACAACCAACCAACCGTAAAAAAACGAAAGAGAATGAAATTGGGAAAAGATGATTTTTTATGAGAGTGACCTCACGATTTTAATTAATTACTGTGTTAATAAATAGAATTTTGAAATTCTGAGCGTCAGGTGCATCAGGAGAGATATTGGGCTACTCTCAGAAAACTGTTGAGCTTCGTACGTGCCGTAGTTTTCGCTAACTATCGCAGACACACACACACACACACACAGAGCGATTTGTTATTTTATTAATATAGATAGTATTGTTCCTTTGATTTGATTTTTTATTGTTTTGTTTCTGAATAACTATTTCTTTCTCCCTTTTAATCTGAAGTTCTGTCCTTATTACTATACTCTCTAAAGACTCTGTTATAAGATGCCTGTTATAAGATGCTCCAGTTTAAATCTCCTTAATGATACATACTTAACGTGATACATACTTCACACATAATGTCATCGAATTTGCATACACAAATCTAAAAATACATACCAAATCTATTTTAAAACTTTTAAAGAAATTGTATTACGTTTTTATTTTATTTTATTATATAGAGCTTTGAACACTGTTAAAATGTTAATAAATGGTTATATTGCAATAGAGTGTAAAATGAATTAATATTGCGAAATGTTTTTTCCAATAATCATTTATAATAGATTGAAAAGATTCTTAAATTTGGAAGAATTCTGAGCATTATATTTTTTCTTGCAATTAATGTAAATTCTTTTATTTCCATTGCTTTTACAATGCATCATTTTTTTCATAGCTGATATGCAATTATAAAATTTTCTGTTTACGTTGGTTCTATTTTTTATTTAAAAATTCTCAAAAAAATTATAAATGCTTTGTTTATAAATTTCAAATATTAATTTCTAATTTTTACTTATATTTTCTTTGCAATACGTTTTTATTTTATGATGTCTATTGTTTATTTTATTTATTCTAATTTTAGTTATAGTCTAATTATTTATGCAATAAAAAACTTATCTGACACTCCATTGATTTGCAGAGACTCAAATAACTGGTAGTCTATTTCAATTGAGTTTTCTGTGTTAATTTAATATTTTGTAATAAATTAATTTAATCTTAATTTCTTTTGCAGGAAATTTAAAAGGTGTTAGATTGTGTTGCTTGTATCTTTTTCAGATGCAAAAAGCACTGAATATAAATGCACTACATCAGATAACTCAAAACTGTTTTTAACGTACGAAATATGCAGCAAAATAGTTCTTTACAAGAGCTTTTTGGAAAAATAGCTTTCGACCCACAGCAAAGAAAATCCTTTGTTTGTGAGGTATGCAGCAAAGTGTTTACTAAAAAGAATGATTTAAGCAGACATTTATTAATTCATACTGGTGAGAAACCTTTCGAGTGTGATATATGCAACAAGAAATTCTCTCGCAAGAGTAGTTTAAGTACACACCTCTTAATTCATACTGGTGATAAATCTTTTATTTGTGAAATATGCAAAAAGAATTTTTCAAATAAGAGCCATTTAAGCACTCATTCATTAATTCATACTGGAGATTAATCTTTTAACTTTTTTTTTTAAGACATGCAACAAGAAATTCACTCAGATGTTGTACTTAAGGAGACACCTCTTAATTCATACTGGAGAGAAACCTTTTGTGTGTCAAATATGCAACAAGACATTTTCTCTTAAAGCTAATTTAAGCAGACATGTGTTAATTCATACTGGAGAAAAAGCTTTTGTGTGTCAAATATGCAACAAGACATTTTCTCTTAAAGCTAATTTAAGTAGACATGTGTTAATTCATACTGGGGAAAAACCTTTTGTGTGTGATATATGCAACAAGAAATTCTGTCATAAAACCAATTTAAGCGTGCATAGGTTAGCTCATGCTGGTGAGAAACCTTTTGAATGTGAGAAATGCAACAGGAAATTCTCCTCTAAGTGTAATTTAAACAGACATATGTTACTCCATACTGGTGAGAAATCTTTTGTTTGTTAGACATGCAACGAGAATTTCACTTGTAAGAGAGTTTAAGAAAGTATTTCTTAATTCAATTTGCTGGAAAATATTTTGTGCATGTGAACTGAAAGAAATATTCTCTTGAAAGTGTTATTGAATCACAGATCATTAGTTCATAGTTGTTAGGTATTCATCGATATTAAACATGTATATCTTGTATGACAACAGCCTAAGCCTGTGTGGGAACTTCATCCAGTGTCTCCAGGGGAATGGCATGGACCAACATGGTGCTGTTATGGAATGTGGTACGAGCAAAACAGGAGCAGAATCCAGCGTGTGTGTCACTCTTCCTGCATCCAGAACACACTATTTTACGATATGGTCACTGTGATAAGAAAAGTCATATTCAAACATTGTGCTATGTGATCCATGAATCACATCTCCGACTCCCTAGAGAGTTAAGTGCACCAGACACTCATCTTAGTGTCAGTCCCTTGAACATATTCTGTAGTATAAATTTGCAGATGAGCTATTGTTTTACCAAATGACTTGAGGTGTGGAAATTATCAAAGATTGGCATAAGTCATTTTACTATAGATCGAACACGAAGGATTTTCCTGATAGGATAGGAAGTTATACCCTGTTCACACTATGAATAGTTAAGGTATCTCAGGCCTGGAACTCTCTCAGAGAATTTGAAGAACTCTCT